>APFE031085245.1:94420-131994 GCA_000404065.3 Pinus taeda | reverse complement strand
CTCCACAAGCCATATGTCTGTTCATACAAGAATACTTCTCTTCATATCTCTCCATGTGGAGTCTCTAGCCTCTATATAGGCCTCATACATACAATACCATGCATCATTACCATGGTTTCCTCATACCATCAACTAATACCATGGGCCCCTTACATTATTATTAACTACTTGTGGTCCCTTACATGACATGGGTTAACCACCTTATTTATTACTATGGCCCATCCCATTATTATATTATTACCTTGGGTACCTCCCTCGGTACCCCATATTACCCCCCTAGGTATATAACACTAGGGACAATGTTATGCTCCATGGGGGGAAGATGTAACACCGGATAAGATAAGACTAGAGACAATGTTATGCTCCATGGGGGGAAGATGTAACACCCCTCCAGACATTGTGCATATGTGTGATTTGCGTTTACTTTTACGGTTTAACTGAACAATTTATAGGTTGAGTGGAAGATTAATCAGAATAGTTTGTTGTTATGTTTATTCTAAAATAAATAGTAACTAAGGGAAATCATAGAATTCACCAGAGGGAACCTTAAGATAAAAATATTTTTACGAATAGTCAAGAATTAGTTGCCTTTCTTTCCTTTGAGATAAAAGATGATCTCAAAAAGAAAAAATTCAAAAAAAAACACTTGAAAGAGGCATCAGGGAAAAATGAATTAGATTCAAAAACCTATATAGGATACTATGAGAATGAGATAGGAAAATGCCTTAAAATATTCTTGAACTAGACACAAAGCTAATAAAAGCCCCAAGACATAGAGCTAATAAAAATAAAATAGTTCTCGTACAAAAATGATCGAGGATGAGAGAAAGACGTAATTGCAATTCTCAAAGTTAAGTGGTGTGGTCACCCTAATAAGTTTTCTTAGGTCTTACTAGAATTATGTGATATGTGATAAGACTTAAATGTCTTAGAGGGTCCCATTATTATAACATTCCTAATCAGAACTTAATGCAAACAATTTTCTTTTTTTATATAGCCCTGATGAGTGTTACAATTTCCCGAATTGAAGATTTGGTTCATATGCATCCCCACGTTTAAAAGTTTTTTCAATTTATTTATTAATTAATTTCTTTAGGATTTAGAATTTCCCTAATTGTAGATTTGGTTAATATGCATCTCCACGTCTAAAGATTTTTGCATTCACTTAATTAATTAATTTCTTTAGGATTTTGTTTTATAATAGGATTTTTTTGATGTAAAATAGAAATAAAAAAGACTTAGTGGTAGAATATTCAAATATATCGGTAGTTGGGTATATATATATATAATATATATATATAATATACTCAACTACTGATATATTGGTATATATCTATATATAATGGTTATTTTTTAAATAATAATAAATCATTAGTAAAAGTCAAAGTCAATGGTTACATATATAAAAAATTAATAATAATGATACTTTCATTAGTTATTAATATTTAAATTATAATAGATTTTACAAATAAACAAGTAAATTATATATATTTTCAAATGTACACTATTTTTATTTATTGAGGTTTTCTATAATCAAGTAATCAATTTATTCTCTTAGAATCTTAGTTCCTTACCAAAATTTTATTGCAATTTTTTTATCATTGAATTTTCAATGAAGAAAGATTTATTAGATAAAAAAAATTAAAGTTATGTATCTTCAAATTCATTTTATCACTTCAAAATATTAACTCTAATTTCAAAATGTAATCTTCATTAGATAGCATAATACAAGTTTATGACTTAACAAAGATCAAATGGTTTAAGATCATTCTTTTGGATATTTTTAATATGGAAGAAGAAAGTGCCCAATATATGTAGCAACCATTAAAACCATGTAAAATAAAAAACCTTTTAAGCATGTTGAAATATAATTACTTTCTCATAAATAATCATTAAAATTAAAATATAAGAGGAAAGAGATGAAATTGTTTTTTATAATACATTAAAAATTAATTTGATTTTAACTTAACCATGCTCATGCATTGATAAAGGTTAAAAGTAGCATAGGTGGATTTTATCTTACTACTTAATTAATTTGGAACAAAGATGAATTTGTTGCAATTTATTTTATTTTAATGCTTCTCATTTTTTAATTTTTCTTTCTAATGGTGGTTCATTGTTTTTTAAATTTTAAACTCTAAAGTTTATTTATTTATATTACTTATTGAATATTTTCCACATTCGTTGTGCTAAGTTATACGGAGGATGAGTTTAAACTTAATCATCATGTTTCTTATAAACACCTTAATGAGATTATGATCTAATTTAATTTTAATTGTTTTTGCTTTTATATTTGTAAATATTTCTAATCATAGCCAAGTGTCCAGGTGGTTTCCATTTCTTCCAAACATGGCTCTTTTTTCTAATTTTAACTTTTTTTTTTTTACTTTTAGTGTTTCATTTGTTCCTTTATATTTTTATATGTTTCTATTTATGGCCAAGTGTTTAGGTAGTTTCCGAATTCATCCTAATGCACTTGAGAAAACCAATTACTGGAATAATATGCCTCACTTATCATGTGATAATACTGCAATAAATGTTGAATAGGTTCCCAACATTTCACTTTAAATTATTGTTAAATTTGAAAGTAAAGTAATAAATATCTTATAAAACGGATATATTATTGGATTTAAAATATTTGTAAATGTTATATGTATTTTATTCTTTTAACGTATATTTTTCTTGATTTTATTTACAACACCATTCAACATCAATAGATTAGCATGATTGTTCTAAAACTTATTTTCCATCTATGCATAATCCTCCATTCACATGCATAGATGAGGTCTCGAAAAAAGAAACACATTTTCCATAAAGCTCTAAATAAATAAACGATTAAAATGAAAAAATATAGTGTTAATGACTAGAAGAAAATAACCATCCATAAATAGAATCCGTATTATCTTTGCGTGACCAAAAATAATACAAACATCAAATATCTTACTATTTTAATTGTAATTTTTATTAATCGAAAAATATATCCGTATTATTTTTTACTCAATATTTAAACTAAAGATATATGTGTATTGTTTTTTACTCTCGTATAACTCTATTTAAAGTAAAAAAATTAAAAGTGACTATGAATACAGTTAGAGATAATAGAGAATATCCTAGAATAGTGAATTGGTTCACAGTACCTTAGGATAGGAATTAGTTTCTATTTCTTGGGGTATGGTTCTAACTTCCATAAGGCCATGTGTGTAATTTACTGTGTGATGTACATGGACAATGTAGAGCATTTTGTTGTGCCAGACTCTCCTGGTTCAGACTCTTTGTCATAGAACTGACCAGTGGGTATTTTTTTATTAATTCAAACATCACTTTTTAACATGGTATCAGAGCATCAGGGTGGAGGAACCTATACGCTAAGTAAAGAATCTGCCCAATGCGTCTAAGTTGCAATCGACCTATGTATTAGCAAGAAATTCACACTGATATCCATGTTGGATAGTCGCATCGATCGTGAAAGAAAAGAAAAAGGGCTGCGTGGAGGCCGAGGTTGCTGCGGTGACCGTGGAGGAACATCCATGTGGAGAAATGTCGTTTTTTGTTTGCCTTGGAGGACTACCATGGTGAGTGTGCGCAGTGGTGAGGACTGCCGAGTGCATGTCGAAGTGGTGCAATCGTCACGTCTTTAGCCATTGAGCCTCTACTTTCGTGGTTCATCTTGGCATCCGACTGAGTTAATATTGTCTTGTTCTAGGGAGTAATCAAAATCCATCTTCCCACTTATCTTGTGGGCGACCTCTTTGAAGGGTTTGGTGTTGTCGCCCTTCTTGATCTCATTGTTTGATTGAGTCTATCTCATCATGGGCCATCCGTAGAGCCTCCATCCTCATGCCATATTGTAAAGTAACGACTGTCGAGTGAAGGTGGTGTGGTGGAGGTCAGAAGATTTGCGTGGTGGGTTGTTGCTTTGTTGCTTGTGTGGATTGGACCTAGCTTGCTACAGATTGTTGTGAGGTGGTTGCCATTTTGGAAGAGAAAAGTCATGTGGAAAGATTGCCGTGCTACGTGCTTGGAAGATTTATTCGAAGGTTGAGTGCTTGAGTTGTCCACAAGCCTGTGTGTGTGCTTGTGCTGCGGATTGGTGTGGAGTGTGAGCAGGTTGCTGCAGACTGCCAAGGAGGAATAACTATGGAGATCTGTCATGGTTGAGGTGGAATTCCACAAAATATCCAAAGGCCATTGAACATTGCAGGCCTGGATTGTCAGTTTCGGAGGAGGCTACATGGAAAAGTCCACAGCCATTGCGTGGAAAAAGGTTGTGACGACCCTATATGTGGTTCCTCATATGACTGCGGTGGAGAGCACGCAGTGTGGTGGAGACTTTCCTGGAGGCCGCGTAAACTGCAATGGATCAGTCAGTGCTAGAGGTCGTTGAAAATACCATAAATTAGACTCGCGAAAATCACCGATTTCTATCTTTGACATAGATCTAAGGTAGATCTATTTTTTTACCTGTCAATTTTTTTTTTTTAATCGTGAAGATGAATAATCAAATGATTGAAGATACTTGAATGAGCATAACAAGCTTGATGGCTCCAATTATGCGAATTGGAAATTCAAGATGCACACTTTGCTAGAAGTGCAGCGTGCTTGGACGATTGCAAATGGGGATGAGTAGAAGCCAGTAACTCGATCAGCATCGATCCTAGACTGGGAGAAGAGAGAAGGTAAAGCAAGGGCGCTGCTGAAGATGTCAATAAAAGACTACATCATACCACATATCAGATAATGTAAATATGCAAGCAAAATTAGTGGAATTTTGAAGGATTTGTATGAGATTAGGAATACAAATCGTCTTCTATTCCTAAAGAGCAAGATTTTATCCCTGGAGATGGAGGGAAATGAAACAGTTGCTTCCTTCATATTGGCAATCAAAGATCTAAAGAACAATTGGCAGACATTAGTGATACAGTTGCAGATACAGATCTAGTAACCATAACCATGAATGGTGTGACCGATGACTACCAAATGTTTATCACTGGGATGAATGCAAGGGAGAAGATCCCAAAGTTTGAAGAACTGATAGGAATATTAATGCAAGAATAAGAAAGAAGATTGACTTTGAAGCCCCAGAATGTCGAACTTGCATGATGGTGAAAAAGAACTTCTTCAAAGGAAAAGGAAATCTACAACAACAAAATAGAGGAAACTCACAGAAAAGACCAAATCAGACTCAAGGTATGCATCCGAATAGAAACAACTCTATAATTAAATGTTTTTATTGCGGAAAACTTGGTCATGTAGCTAAAGAGTGAAGCAAGAAGAAATATGATGAACAACAGCAGAAGAAGAAACGACATGCAGGTCATCTCGCAAATGATAATCATGAGCAGAACTTCAAATTGTTCATGGCAGACTTTGATGAGAATGTTGACGCAGACATATGGTATGTAGATTCGAGAGCATCAACACATATGACGGGGAACAAGCAATGGTTCAAAGACTTTAAAGAAATCAAAGATGGAGCACAAATTTACCTTGATGACGATAGAAGTCATCAGATCAAAGGGTGTGGGAAAATTTCGGTCATTTTACCTAATGGTACTATAAGACAAATTCATAATGTCATGTATGTGCCTTGTGTAACAAAGAACTTGATTTCTATATCCATGATTAGATATCAAGATCTTAAAGTTGAATTTTTAAAATCTAACTGCTATATTAAAGATCGGTTAGATGGCATCAGGACTATTGCTATAGGAATTCGAACAGGAGGTCTGTACAAATTGGATTTAAGACCAGCACCATTTCGAACTTTGATAGTAGCAAGTTTGACTACAAAAGAGTTGTGGCATCAAAGATTTGGTCATATCAACTACAATGATTTGTTGTTACTTTAAAAAGAGGAAATGGTAAGAGATCTTCCTATGTTAAAACCAGTGCATAATGATTGTGATGCTTGTACATTAGGAAATATGCAGAGAGAGGAATTCCCTTTTTAAGTAGAAAAGAAATAGAGAGACATACTTGAATTAGTGCACTCGAATCTTCGTGGACCCGTGCAAACAAAGTCATTAGGGGGTGCACTGTAGTTTTCACTATTTATTGATGATTGTACAAAGTTTTCATGGGTATATATTTTGAGTAAGAAAAGTCACACATTTGAATACTTTAAGAAATTTAAAAACATGATTAAAAAGCAAAAAAGGAAGCATATACAAATTCTCTGCTCCGATCAAGGGGAGAATATAGGAAGGATGAACTTATCAAGTATTGCAAAGACCATGGGATATTACAGCAATTCAAAGTACCCCATACTCCTCAGCAGAATGGAGTAATGGAAAGAAAGAATAGAACATTGGTGGAATGTGCTAGGAGCATGTTGAAAGGTAAGGATCTTTCGAGATGGTTTTTGGGCTAAAGCATTAAATACCGTAGTTTATTTGAAAAATAGGATTCCTACAAAGAGTCTTGACTTTAAAACTCCTTGTGAAGCATTATATGGATTTAAGCCTGCAGTAAAACATCTAAGAGTGTTTGGGTCAAAAGCATTTTCCCACATTCCAAAGGAGGACAGAAGATAACTAGATTCAAAAGCCATCAGATGTACTTTTGTAGGGCATTGTTCATAATATAAAGCTTATAGATTATTTAATCCCTCTACTCACAAGATTTTTGTTAGTAGAGATGTCATATTCCATGAGCAGGTTCATGAAGAATCTGATAAGTGCAATGAGGAATGGGATATTCCGTTCTTGGTGGAAGATAGTGAAGAAACAGGAAATAACCGGGATTAGCATACAAAGGCAGAAGAAGAGAATTTAGATGCAAAAATCAAGCCGATTCCAGCGAAGGAAACTCAGAATGGGTTAGAAGCTACAACAACGCTCAAAAGATTAAGTAGGCAGACCCAATTGCCTGCTAGATACAGGGAAAATGCTTTTATAACTAGTATGATGAATGTTGTTGAACCTTCTAGTTATAAACAAGCAAATGAATGTAGTGAATGGAAAATAGATATGGAACATGAATATGAATCTATAATCAGGAACAACACTTGGGGGCTAGTTGAGCTTCCTAAAGGGAAACAAACCATAGGTTGTAAATGGTTGTATAAACCAAAGATTAATGCAGATGGAAGCATAGATAAATTAAAATCTAGATTGGTAGCAAAGGGGTATTCACAAAAGGAAGGCATTGACTATGAAGAAACCTTTGCCCCTATAGCTAAACTAAATACCATTAGAATGTTAATTGCTTTAGCTATTAAGAGACATTGGATGATTCACCAACTAGATGTAAAGTCCTCATTTTTTAAATGGAGAATTGAAAGAGAGGGCTTATTTAGAGCAACTTGAGGGGTTTGTCTAGAAAGGGAAAGAACATTTAATCTGTAGATTAAAGAAATCTCTTTATGGACTAAAGCAAGCACCCAAGTCCTGGTATGAAAAGATTGATTCATTTTTTCTGCAACTTGGCTACAATAGAAGTAAAAATGACCCTAATCTATATACCATGAAAGATGAAGAGGGGCGCATAGTGTTGATTTCTTTATGTACATGATTTAATTATTACAGGTGATGCTATTGCTCTAATCAAAGAAATCAAGAAACACATGTCACAGGTGTTCGAAATGAAAGACCTTGGTGAATTAAGATATTATTTGGGTCTTGAGATTTGGAGAGATTCAGGACAAACTTTTCTATCCCAGGGTAAGTATGTCAAAGGTCTACTGGAAAGATTTAAGATGGATCAATGTAAGGCTGCAGCAGTACCACTACAACAAAACATCAAACTTCAGAATAAGGATGGCTCTAAAGAGGCAGATGCGACACTTTACAGACAACTGGTTGGGAGCTTAATCTACCTAACCACTACTATAGCAGATTTGGCTTATGCAGTTAGTGTGCTAAGTCAATACATTTCCAAGCCACTTGAAAGTCATTGGAATGCAGCGAAATGTGTTTTGAGGTATCTGCAAGGTACTATAGACTACAATATTATTTATACTGATTCCTCTGATGCTAGATAGACAAGATTTACATATTCAAACTGGGCTGGAAATGTAGATGACCGCAGATCCATAACAGGTTATGCATTCATCATTGGATCCAGGGTGATTACATGGAGCAACAAGAAGCAAAATACAATTTCCTTGTCTTCAGCAGAAGCAGAGTATCAAGCTATGTATGCAGCAAAGTGTGAGGCAGTTTGGTTGCAGAGACTTCTCCAAGATGTCGGGGAAGAACAGAAAGATGCAACAACAATCAAATGCGACAATCAGAGTTCAATTAAGCTTGCTAATAATCAAGTGTTTCACAAGAACACTGAACACATTGATACACAATTCCACTTTGTCAAGGAGAAAGCGCAATCAAAAGAAATCCATCTTGTATATTGTAATACATGTGATAATGTTGCAGACATTTTCACTAAGCCTCTTGGAAAAATTAAGTTTGAAATTTTTACGGAGATGTTGGACATATTTGCGAACCCCTTCTCCATTAAGGGGAAGTGTTAGAGATAATAGAAAATATCCTAAAATAGTGAATTGGTTCACGGTACCTCAGGATAGGGATTAGTTTCTATTTCTTAGGGTATGGTTCTAACTTCCTTAAAACCGTGTGTACTATTTAATGTGTGATGTACATGGACAATGTAGAGCATTTTGTAGTGCCAGATCGACTCTCGTGGTTCAGATTCTTTGTCGTAGAACTGACCAATAGTTTTTTTTTAATTAATTCAAACATCGCTTTTTAACAAATACTAACTTTATTTAAATATATTTGATTTATTTATTTAATGCTTTACCAATATAATATTTTTAGTAACATAAAAAGGAGTGAAATGTAGTAAGCAGTCTTCCTTGAGAGACGGGTGCCCTTTTTTGGTTGGACAACATAAGGAAAAATTGGCTTCATTGTGTTTTTCACAATAGTTTGAAATCAAAATTGAGATGTCCGCTTGCTTTAATAACAAATTGAACCGTTAGGTGCAAAAGAAAGAACCATTTAGTTAGGTGGAAATGATTGTTTTTACTTATCTCTATTCAAAATGTTTTACAACGAACTAAAATCTAAGAAAAAAACATGTACATATGGATATTTAATTAAAAAATAACATATAAAAGAACATTTAATTAAAACGTGTAAGCATGAAGCATTGTGCCGATAGAGGGAAAATTGAAAACTCAATTTTTCGGGACGAGGGAGGGCATATAACAGTACTATTTGCCATCGTGGATGAGGGAGGGCATATAACAGTACTATTTGCCATCGTGGATGACAGGTGGCGGAATTCAAATGTATAGACACGATAAATCTATTGGAATCCGCTCTGGTTATTGTCCACTTGCAATTGGTGTCAACTCATTTTCTCGTTGGCTGATTTCAGTCCTGGCAATTATTTTTCCAAGCCTATACGTCGACAAAAGCATGTAATGATGCCGTTGCAATTCCGTTGTAAATTTAGTTATTATAACTTTTAATAATTAATTATCTGATATAACTGGAAATAATTGTGGTTTCAGTTTGTAGGTCGGATTGTTTAAGAACAATTTGAACCTATGTGTCTTGCTATGTGGTCAAGCCTTTAGGTGCAAAAGAGAGAACCATTTAGTTAAGTGTACATGTTTGTATACTTTATCATTATTTAAAATCTTTTCTAACCCATTAAAATTTAAGAAAACACATGTTTATATGAATATTTAAGAAAAAACATGTTTATATGAATATTTATTTAAAAAATAACATGTATAAAATTAAAAAATAACTTATAGAAGAAGAAAAACATATATGAATATCTAATTAAAAATTATTTTTCAAAATAACATATAAAAACATTTAATTAAAATGCAACGTATGGAAAAGTTCAAAACTCAATAGGGCGGCATGACGGAGTGCATATAACGGTGCTATTTGCCATCATGGATGACAGGTGGTAGAATTCAAATGCAATAAACAAGATGGAAATCTAGTGGAATTCGTTATCGTTATTGAAGTTCTTAGATGGGAGATATGAGCAGTTTCATTTCGCTGACCGGCAGAGGAGCGGCGAGGTGACGTGAGATTGTGGGGTTTTAGTTTTATTCTGTGATGATAGCACTGTCCATATTTCGGTGTTTGAAGATTTGATTATACCCTCCTCTTTTTTTTTCTTTTCCTTAGATTTTCCTTAGATTTAACTTTAGCAGTGCATGGTTGGTTTGTGCATTCTTTTAATATTTGGCCCTTTGGACATTGATTTGATTCTTCCGTTTCCTAAAAGTTTTGAATTCCTGGTAGACCTCTGCAGAAGGGATGGTCGAAAGGAGTGGGAGTCACTGGATCTGTTAGAGCAAATAACCATTACAAGGAGCGTGTATAATCTAAATGTTCAACTCTACGGAATTTAGTATTATGGGGTTTTGAACAGAGCCCTACTCTGTTTCCTTTCATTTTGCAATGGGCATTACACTTCTCTATAGCGACGCTAGGTAGCTTTTGTTCATGTTAAGTTCTGATCCAAAATCCTAGTTATGATCCACCTCGCTTCCAGTCATTCATGTGTTTTGTACCTCATTGAAAAGAAAGCTCTGCAGTTTCGATGGGGTTTGTTGCACCGTCCCCATTTTTTTTCTACCGTAGCGGCGTCCTCTAGGTATGCAAATTTTTTAAAGATAATTGTACAATAATCATCACGCATGTATGTATTTTGTTTTGTTTTATTATTTTGTTCAATGATTGCAGATGAAAAGAATAATCCAAAGATAACTGAAACTGTGAAGGCAATAGAGAAGACATGCAGCAAGGATTAAGATGGAATGCCACTGGTGAGTAATTACCAATGATTACTTAATTTCTAGTTCAAATCCAACTGTATATTCAATCTCAAATTATTCATATTTTGCAGCCAAACGTTATGTTACGGGTTGTTGTAAATAATAATATCCGCCAATCCTCTTCTTTTGACGACTTTGTTGGTTGGTTTTGGTCAAGTAATTGATCATTGATCAAGAAGTGGGCATGACTGGGTTGTAGGGCACTAGTGCCTGGATATATTATGTATTCTTATTGTTCTCGTTCGAAGCTTTTCGAAAATTACATTCCCTTTTAATCGGTGTTTTATATTAATAGTTTGCATATCAATGTACCTGTCGTTTTTATTAGATAGTAATTTTCGTCGGCCCACTTTTCGGAATTTTTCTGGCGGTTGAAGCATCTCAGCTACGAAAACTCTGGAATGATCTGGCTGCCCCCTACGACCGCTTTTCAGGAAAGTCTTACCGATAATTACACCTTGATTTAATTATTTTGGATTTTCTCTAGTGCATTGCGTTTTAATTGTTAATACACTTTTTAAGAATAACCGCTTTGGAGTATCAATTTTGATATCATGTAATCGATTTTGATATATCATATGCTACGGTGATGTTTGTGGGAGTAACAGTGAGGCCGTGCTGTGCAGGTTAAGATTAAGATAGAAAAGACTTTCGTCCGTGGTTGATTACCTAATTTAACCTCAAAATGCAGCTAGATCATATGTGGGTTGAAGGTATATTTAACATTTGAAGAGTAGTCATCCATAGAAGAAACATTATGTTTATGATTTTCCAGCAGAAACCTTATGTAAGGGTTTAGATACTGTGACCGGCTGTTGTAAATTACATGTGTCCTTCCTACACCTTTTGGATTTTTTGTTGCCTGGTTTTGTTCTAATATTGATTATTCGTTGAGAAATGGGAATGGATGGGTTGTAGGCCACTCGAGACTGAAATTATTATGATTTTAACTTCACTCACTATGTTATTGTGAAGATTTCTCCTTTTCTCTTGAACGTTTTGTTAGCAAATTTATTGGTTTAATAACTAATCTTTAGGACTCAAATAATACAAAGAGATCTAAGAAAAAGCGGGTTGGAGGACACTAGTTCTGCTTTAGTTCCATTTTATTGTTATACTTCAAAGGTTTTATAAAATTACATTTGGAATTAAATTTTTGAGGCTAACCGTTTACAAGTGAATGTAGGGATAGTTTTGTTATATATATATATATATTTTTGTTTTCCACCTTTCCCTTTCAACATAATATTGATAAAAAAAATGTAATATTGTTAAATAAAAATAAATAAAAGTAATAATTAAAAATAACAAGTTTGGTATAAATATTATAAATTTTATGTTAGTATTAAAATTAAAAAAGAATTTTTTAATATTTTTTTTTAATAATATATATAGATTAATATTAAAAGAAATAAATAAATAATAATTATTTAGAGTATTTTGAAATTTTTATATTAAATTTAGTTAATAAATATATAAAACTTAATCTTTACTTTATGATGATGATAATGATGGTTAACATCCAGTGAGACCAAACTTTGATCTATCAGAACTAAAGAAATGAATTATTGAGTTTGATTTAAGATTTTATTCCTATGCTCAAAAAGCTTGGACAGAAGCCTTCTGAGCTCACTATAATTTTGCCATCCTAAAAGACTAGGAAGGTCAGTGTTGCAACAGATATTTTGAAACCAAGATCTAATGTGATTGTACGCGAGGCACTCTAAAAGGAAGTGATTTTCATCCTAGATGTTAGTATTCTCACAAAGATGGCAAACCTTTCCATTCATGGTGTTTTAGGAACTGCTCACAAAGATGGCAAACATTTCCATCCATGGTGTTTTAGGAACTGCCCAACAACCCTTTTCACTATGTAGTTCATGAAAGTTTGTTTTAATCTTGGCTATATTAATTTTCTTCTTTCAACTAGTTAAAACAGAGAGAAACTTTTGATCTTCTAGGATGGCGTTGATGACCTCCTTATAATATCTTAATTTTCTTTTAGTTGCTAAATCTTTCTCACACCACATTTTTTCTTTCAAACATAAAAAATTAAATTAAACAAATTATGAAATATGTTTATATGTATGAAACCATATGTATGATTAGATTCCAATAAATTTTAATGTAAGAATAGTATTATATATAAGGATATGAAATTTATATATAATATATATAGTATTATTAGGAATTAAGATAGATCTATTAATTTAAAATTTACTTAAGTACTAAAATCTTTTTTTTTCATTTTTAAAAAAGTCGATAGTTTAAAATATTCGATGCAGTGTAACATCCCTAAAATAACTTAAAGGTAAAATCATTTATGAAATAGTAATTTTGTCAAAAAGGTTACGAATTAGTTTCAAAAACTAATTCTGGTTATTCGCAAAGCTGAATGAGGAACTAATCGCTGGGTGTTGAATAGAGGAGGGAACAGTTGAAATGGTATCCAACTCAATCAACCACGTATTCAACCGTAGCAACAGTGGTCATGATGGTGGGGAATGAGTAGCTGGGATTCCTCATATGAACGGGAGGCATGCAAATGAGATAAGAACAAGCGCCAGATAGAGGAGGTGGTTACACTCTAACCGATTCATGGCATCCTCGCTATAGATGTCACCCTAAGCCTCCAAGACCGTCGATTACTCAAGGGAAAAACAATCCACAGGTAAGTGTTCTCACTATTGGCGAAACTGTAGAACCTACAGAGAAGCCACGAAATAAACTGGGGGGCATTTGAGTACCTTTGTAGTGAAATGGGCCGTGGTTAATTACCTCCGTTAGGGCGATAGTGTGATCCTTCTCCATGTTAGGCTGACTAGCGTTCTGTATGGGGCCGATTGGGGTTCTATCGCTTTATCTGTCGAGGACAATAATGATGAGGAGTCCTAGCAGAAGCGTGAGGACGATTTGGATGCCTTCACATAGACTAAGGCCTTCGACCTTGCTCAGCGTCTAATCGATGCCCACATACCCTTCAAGATCCACGTTGTAAAAGACCCCGATATGAAAGAGAGGATCTACCTAGAGGTCGAGAGGCTCCGCCTGAGGTTAGGGTTTTTAGGGCTCCAGGTGGACCTGCAAGGGCGGCCTCGGCAGCTTCAGCGATTACTATCTGCACCACTGCATCTACTCCTTTGTAGTCGTTAGATATCCGAACAATGAGCACGCTGGCCGCGCATTGTTTTATTATTTTGATGGAAGCATGCAATGGAAGCATGGAGCGAGCCACTAAAGAGATAAGTATCTATGCCAAATCTTGGAAGATATGGGAGTTTGTGTTAGTATTTGGAATGAATGTATGTTTATTTTGACATAGAATTAGTTATTTTGGGTAAGGATAACCCATATTCAAATAATAGTTATTGCATTTATGGAAAAGAGAATGCATATAAAAGAAATAGTAGTTAGGTTGGATTTTATTGAAAAAGGATACATGCTTTATTGCATTGGATGCTAGCTGATTTCAAAGTTTTTGTGAAATATTTATGCATTGCATGCATGATAGAAATTGCTAATGATGTGCTTCTAGGCAAACAGGTAATCAAACTAACTTTCTTAAAGAAAGAGTATGTTTTATATACACATAAATATAGTTTCTTTTTAGGAAAAGAGTGGATTCTTCATGCATGAGAATAATGACTTTATGGGAGATCTCTTGAAAAAAAATAAAGATTATTTCCTTAGAAGACACATATGAATAGTGTTCATAAAAGAACTAGAATCCATACTTGTTTCATGAAAATATTATGTGCATTGAAGTAAGAGTAATTGTGTTAGGAATACCACAAGTTGCATGCACATAAGGGTAGCTATTGTGACTTTGGACATATGATTTCGTGTGTACATAGAGAAAGTGATTATGTTAGCTTTCTTGAAAATAATAATCTCTGGAAAATATTGTCTTGTTAGATGATTTGTGTCGATTTCTTGATTCTAGTGCATAAAAGGTTAACTTAACCATGTTATTGTTCACTGAATTTTTATGCATAAAGATGGTATCTATAATAATTTCTTGAAAGGGAAGCATGAGGGACCTACCTATGGGAAGATAGAGAATTGAAGGTATAATGATTTCCTTTAAGAAAAGAAGTAAGTAATTTGTTACATGAAATGATGGTAGTATTCTAGAGAAGAGAATATGAGTTGCATACATTTAAGAAGGGCTCTTATGATAAGCTATTGTATGCACAAAGAATAGTCATTATGATATAGAGATAAGTTCTTTGTATGTTAGAGGAACTATGTTGATTTCTCGAAAAATAACTATGTGAAAAGAACACATGTGCATAAGCATAGGAACAACAATTTATTACATGTATGAAGATATAATGATTGTGTTATACATTTTAATAGAACTAATGGGTTAGATCTCTTAAAGAGAATTATGCATTAGTGTGTATAAACATTGTGGAAGTAAAACAAGTATTTACTTGAACATATGTACTAATTAATTAGTATGTTATGCTTGCTCATGCACATGAGTATATGTTAAAGGATCACTTTTAGAGGTTGCTTATTGATTGATTAATATTGTATCTAATCTTGTTGCCAAAGCTTGTTGACGACAACATTGACAAGAAACGATGGCAGTTGGTGCCAAAAGAAAAATCATGTTTAACATTGTGGTAGGAAAAGGATTAGTGGTCCATGTAGATGAGTACAAGTTGGGTAATCATACATTGCTGGAACAACCATGCCACGAGGATGTTGCATGAGGCGATATGTAGGTAAAGATTTTCATCGAAAATGTAATAACTTTTAGTTAGTTATGAGACATTTTGATGATATTTCATTGTAATAATTTATAGCAATGGATAAGGGATGGAATCCCTTATAAGCCATTGAGTAAGGGGTGAAAACCCTCACGAACGTTTAATAATAAGATTAAACGTTTGCTAGTTTTCACCCTACGGGGTTTCCAAGGTATATCGGTGTTCAATGGTGTGATTTCCTTTTGTGTCAGATGGATGATGTTGAATCTTGATGATGATGTTTCTTTATTTGATGTGATAATCATAATGTCCTAGTACGTGATTATTTAATATGGTTAAGGTAAATCATAAAATGGACAAAAAGTTCATGAGAGAGTTTATGTTATTACACTACCACAGTGGTGGTTAATGATTATCATGAGAGTGTTTATATTATTACACTACCATAGTGGTGGTTAATGGTTATGCAACTTACTGTCTTCTATTACAATTTACTTCATTTACTAATGAACATTATATTTAATATTTTGCTTTCTGTCTTCTAAAAATGAGCCTCTTTGTGCTATGAAATCAAAGTTCACACATGGATTATTTCTTCTATTGCAATTTACTTCATGTACTAATGAACAATATATTTAATATTTTGCTTACTCTCTTCTAAAAGTGAGCCTCTTTGTGCTTTCTAGAATATTTTGAAATCAATGTTCGCACATGCATTACTTTAATAACAACGCCTTTGAACATGTGTCTCACTATGTGGTGAAGCCCCTTTACGTGCAAAAGGGAGAACCATTTATATAGGTATACATGGTTGTTTAAATGGTTAATATACATAGTTGTTTACTTATCATTAGATCGCAATCAGTAAATAAATAGATAAATAAATATATTTATATACTTATTTATTTAAAATGTGTTTTAAAATAAGAATATTTAATTAAAAGCCATACACGAAAAATTCTAAACTCAGTGTAGCATGAAGTAGCGCATAAGTAGCGCATATAATGGTACTACTTCCCATATGAATGACAGGTGGCGGAATTCAAACGTAATCAAAACGACGGAAATCTGTTGGAATCCGCTCGGGGAGACGAAATGAGAAGAGAGGAGAGGAGTGGCGATCAGAGGTGAGATTGTGGGTGTGGGTTTTTTGTTTTATTGTTGCTCGGACGAAAGGTTTCTGCATGCTTTTAACCTTTGACGTTTTGAACTTTGATTTGATTCTTCGCAGTCTGTTTCTTTCCGTTTCCGAGCAGGTTTCCAATGCCTGGCCGGTGTCTGGCGAAGGGATGTTGAAGGTTTAATCCATAGGAAGAGAAAATAAGCATTACAAGGAGAGGGTAAAATCTTCAAAGTGGAATTCAATGCAATTTTTGTATTATGG
The DNA here is from genome assembly GCA_000404065.3 of Pinus taeda. Taxonomy (NCBI): domain Eukaryota; kingdom Viridiplantae; phylum Streptophyta; class Pinopsida; order Pinales; family Pinaceae; genus Pinus; species Pinus taeda. The sequence continues at coordinate 115,124 of APFE031085245.1, read as the reverse complement.
GGTTTGGAATAGAGATTTCTCTGTTTCTTGGTTTCCAGGGAACTTTTGTTCATGTTTAGTTTTGATTCATCTGGCTTCCAGTGATTCATGTTTAGTTTTGTACCTCATTCAAAAGAAAGCTCTGCAGTTTTAATGGGATTTAATGCATCGTTCCCTATTTTTTTTAGCCGTTGCGGCACCTCTAAGCAGGGTATATATATATATATTTTACAGTAATCGTCGCTGGTATGTTTTCTGTTTTGTTTGATTAATTTGTTCGGTGATTGTGGATGCAAAGAAGAATCCAAAGATCAGTGAACTCTGAACGCAAAAGAGAGGCCATGCAGCAGGGATTAATATGCAATGCTACTGCGTGAGCGATTACTTAATTTATAGTTAAAATTCATCTAAGATCTATTTTGGCTCAAGGTATGTTCAATATCAAATGAATAGATTTATACGACAGAATATATCTACGACGTTATGTTATGCTTTTAGACACTTTTGTTGGCTGGTTCTGCAGGGCAGTAGTGCCTGGGTTGCAAATGGCTGGGTTGCACGACAGTAGTGCTGGGTTGCACGACAGTAGTGCCTGGATATATATATTATAAGTATTACTTATTGCGCTACTTCAAAGGTTTTGGAAAATCACATTTGCTCTAGTGTAATCGTTCAAGATCAATGTAGCTGTAGTTTTTATTAAATAAAACATTTCGTCACTTTCAGTCTTCGCTGATTTCAGAGGAGGAAAACTCGCAAAAGGCGTTTTCGTTATACTAAAAATATAAATGTCCATAATTAAATACGTTACATATATGTTTTTTTTTAATATTACCATTGTTAAATATTTTGATTTCTACTCCAAAATGGAGTTACTGACCTAATTTAATATACATCACTGACATAATTTACCGTTGTGTTGAATGATTTCAAACCTGACAATATGAGAATCTATCTTCAAGGACTTCCCCTAACGAAACTTCCCAACGGCTCAACTGATATTCATTTAACATGCTGACGTGGTAGATTAATACTTCAGTCTCTGCCTTCTTCGGACTATCATTAGCACTGAAATGTTATTTTTCCTTTTTGAATTTTTCTATAATTCATTTTAGTTCGAAATATTCTTTGTTTAGCTGCCACTTCAGTTCGATCAAAGTGCAATATGCGGGAAACTTGAGAAGGGTAGCCGTTGCTTTTTTGGTTCTCATTTTGATTTTGTTTAAAAATAAATTTGCATATATAAAATTTTTTATCTATAATCTTTAGGTATTTTAAATGAATATTGAATTTCGTTTATTCAATACGAAAGTTCGTTTACATTAAATAGCAAGTTTCTATTTCAAAAAAATTGATAAAATATTTTATTAATAAATATTTGATTAAATATTATATATAAATTGTTTTCAAATATTTGAAAGTGTAAAATTTATTTATTTTATATTATTATATAAATTAAAAGTATGGTAATAGTATGTGTTTAGTTAATTATAAATATATATGATCTATTATCTGTATTAGAAAATCAAAGTTTACATGAATTTATCTATTATAAAATAAAATAGCACTTCACCATTAAACTTATTTATTAAAACTCTTTATATTATATACTTATCTTGGAAATTAAACCCTGCATAATATGTATTAGAATTTTCATATTATTCGAAATTTTAAATTATATAGTTGTATAAATAAATTTCAATGGTCAATTCAGACTTAGCTTGTATTCAATTGTAAAGACCAATGAAATATACCATGGTAGAAATTTTTAGTGTACGAAAATTCTTGTATAATCAAAATTTTCTCGTATGTTAATTACAATAAATATTAAATTATGTCAAATTATGTAATTTATTATAATTTTTTTAAAATTAAAATTACTTAATTAATTACAATTTTTTTATAATTGAAATAATTGGTTTAATTTATTCATTTTAGTAATTATTTATATATTAGGAAAAGAATAATGATGATGATGACAACAACTACATGGTCTCACTTCAAACCTAATGAGAATTAGTTTTTATCTTTGTGATGTTCATCTTCTTCTTATTGTTGGTCAACATAGAGAGATAATTTTGGTTATCAAGAGTGGGGTTGATCACCTCCTTATAGTATATTAGCTTCCTTTTACCCTCCAACTCCTTATCATCCCACATCTTGTCTTTAAAATTGGAGGTAATAGTATCTTTGATACTATCTTTGCTTCCCATGATGATTGCCTCCTTAATCTCCCAAAGGTTGAGCCAGGCATCCTTCTGTTATCTTTTCAATTTAAGATTATGATATTTTATGATTAGTAAGAAGAGAGATTTACAAATTAAGGTTTTGCATTAAAACCTTAACTATTGAATCTTGCATGGCCTCTCAGCTACTCTTCCTAGAGCTAGTGCCACTAGATGGAGTGGAGCCCCTTCATATTGTCAAATTGTAGCAGGCTATGATTGGATTGGACAATCTTTTCGCCCGAACCCTAAGGTTTGTGGAAAAAACCCTCAGGGTTCATCAAAATATTTTTCCACGAAGTCCCTACAAGGGAAATGAATTATGAGGAATTGCCTCCCCAAAGCTACCATAGATCCAAAAATTAAAGTGCAATCAAGTCGTATTGCATAATACATCCAATATATACAATATCACACACTCATTGGGAAATTCTTCGGTATTTGGTCCTCAAAGAAGGCACTTTGCCATTGGATCTAGCTAAAGTGGAAACTTAAATGGGAAATTAAGTTGGAACTAGGCACAAACACCTTTTTCACTATAATATTTGGAAGCATTGAAGACAAAACACAAATCTTTGAAAATATTTGTATTTCTTCAACTATGTTGGATTGTGTCTTCACTTTCGGATGGAGATATTTATATGCGATAAAGAAAATTTCATCGCATATCTAGTTTGGATCGTAATGTACTCATTTCTATTGGAAATCTGGGATGAGGAAATCATTTCCAAGATCGGCAGCTTCCTTTGAAATTTTGTAAAAGCTTCCATAGCTACAAAGAAAGCCAGGTATGCCCTTATGCCTACATCAACGCTTATATGAATATCTCAAACTTTCTCCTAGCATACATTTATACTTATTATTATGGTGAACTCTAGAAACAAATATTCAATTACAAGCATATCCCCTTTAAATGCTAAAGATTCCATGTGTGTGTCCATACATATAGGCATTTTCTTCTTTTTCCTATAAATGCTAACCCTAACCCCATCTCCTCCTTTGATGAGGACAACTTCACCAAAGGTGGTGGCAAATAAATTTGCTCAACATACCTCCCCCACCTTGACTCAACCCAACCACAGTGGCGAGTAGCCATCTACTAGAAATCATTTTGACCCCCTCCCCCTATAGGAAATTCAAACCTTCTTGTGACCATGCCAACCCCTGAAATCAAAATGATGGAAAACAATCCACCTTTGCACACCCAAATTGACGCATCCAATTCCTCAACAATGCCCCACCCCATGCACTTAACCATTTCAGAGAGTGTCTTGGATCAATCCAATGACCTCATCAAGAACATGGAGCTAGATATCATTGACCTCATAAAATTTATTGAAGGTTAGAAAGGAGAGGAATTGGGCACATTTGTTGAGCACTAGGTCAAGATCCTAGGCAAAGCATATTTTTATAAGAGAAAATTGGGATTAGTAATCTTAATATTAAGCCTCCTACAATTTTTGGTGATCTCAAGAAGGGCAAGGAATTGGAATTATGGATATTGGGAATGATGAAGTAAGATTAATAGCCAACCCATTATAATTTTGATTTATTCTAGAGCTATCCATAGTTATAAGGGGAAAACGAACAATTAACGAGTCTCTAACACAGGGAAATTAGAATTGTGTTCAGGGAAATTTCATCACTTTTAGGAAATTGATCATTTTATTAGGAGAATTTTTTTTTAGCCAAATTTAGAGATAGGATTGTAGGAATATTTTGGTTAAAATTTCAACATCCAGTTGGAATGGAAAAAACTCTTCAGCCTAAAAAATAAAAGAGTTGTCATCCCAATTAAAATTTGGAGAAAATCATGACTATCTCTAGGCACCCTTCTACATTGGTTTGTTTGAATTCATAGTCTTCCTAAGTTCCATGTGAGCTTTGTTCAATTATAAAATTTAAGTTTAGTATTATTGTCTTTCTTGATATATGATAAAACACTTATTTTTTTGATTAATAATTTAAAGTTAGTATTCTTTGTTTTCTTGAGATACTCAAAGAATTATCTTTTCACTTAACTTGGAATCTATATACATTTGATTTAATTTTGTAGGGGCACAAGGAAGGAGTATATAGATGTGCACATTGAAAATGTTTATATTATGATATGTTATTGTTATGCTTCTGGTGTTCATAAATTTTGTTCTTATAAAGTTATAATTTAGTTAATTTTTATGATTTTTTAATCTGGGCATGTATCACAGGGTAAGATTTTTAATCCTTATTATGGATTGGTGCCTACAGGTGTTTACAATGTATTTAGTTTATATGTTTGTTCTAGTACTAATTAAATTAAATAATCCAAGGGAGATAAAAATATAATTACTCCAATAGAAGTGTTTACTTCTCAAATTTTTATTTGATTGTCAATAAATTTTAAGTGGATGGTATGTGTTAATATTCTAGAATATTCAGAGTATTATGCACAAATCAAATATTGACATTTATCTCTAAAGTACTTATGATGCTTTTGCCCTTTTAATTAAATTGATTAATTCATATGAAGTGAGTTATGTTTTCTTGGGCATATAGTATATTCATAAGCTATGGCATTGCAACAAAAAAGAATCTCCATAGTAACGCATGGGTAAATCTCCATGATTAAGCATCACATTCCATATTTATATAAATTTGAACTTATATATTAATTTGTTTTATAATAATAATAATAACAATTCTTTACATACTAATAGTAACACCATTGTCAGGCAATATCATTTAGAGAGGCTCTAATAAAGTGAAGAGATGGTTGTTAGTACTTTGCAGAAGTTGTTAAACCCAAATTGTTTGTAGGTTTGGGTTTAAATTACTATGTAAAGCCCATGGAGCCAAATTATGTTGGACGTGGATGAAGGGCAGAAACGAACTATGGAAACAAATTTGGTTAAGGAAATATGGCCTGTTGAGGACATAGGATGAGATATTACATTACAATTCAACCATTAGTGACTCAAACTTATGGATGTGGCCACGAGAATGTAGAGAAATAGTTCAACAATATGCTTTCTTGGAAATCAAGGTAGGGGAGGTGACTACATTTTGGGAGGAAGCTTCGCAAGAAATGCCATGTTTGAAGGAAAAAGAAACTCTATATGATATCCCATCTTTTATAACAAATTTTGGCACAAAAAATGTTTATAATTATTGGAAACCCATGGAGGGTACTAGATTTTGGAGAATACAAAAGACTAAGTGGGATTAGCTCACTTCTCCCTAGGTGTTGCCTTGTGAAACTTTACACCATGAGTTAAGTAGCGTGATGATCAAATAATCTAATGAATGTAACACTCCCATATGGGTTAGAATTCTTCTAGGTGCCTTTTCTTTGAAAGAGGCATATTTGATTATGGTAGATCATTTGAATATCAAGAAGGATAAAATATAGAATTGGATTTGGTTGGCCATATGGTGCCCAAAAATCAAAAGTTTTCTACGGTTAATTACCCAATGCAGGGTTCTCACCTGGAATAGATTTTGAAAGAAAAATTATGAAGGAACCTCCTTATGCTTTCTCTATCTTTAAGAAGAGGAGGATGTGAATCGCCTATTTCATTCATGTGCATTTGCCTCATAGGTATGGGATATTCTCCTTGACATATTTGGTAAAGTTTGATTGAATCACCCAAATATTTCTTTGATGTTGGATCAATGGAAATTGGTAAAGTTTAAGAAACCTATAATTAACAAGGCATCGAACATTGTAATGGGATTTATATTATGGAACTTATGGAAGGAGCGTAATGACATCATATTCCAATAGAAAAGATGAACATATATGGTGATGAGAGATTTGGCCCTCTCAAATCTAAGGGAAACTCCCCTAATTGTTCAATGGTCTTCCATTGATTGGCAAGTGTATGAGGGAGAGGCTGTTATTTTGAGGAACCTTAATTTGGATCGAGCAAATTTCCCTCCTCCCTCTAGACCAAAGCAATTTGCTTCTTTTTTTACAAACTCTTCTTATTTTCCCCCTCCATGTTACTTCATAAAATTGAACTCTGATAGTGGTGCAAATGGTAATGCTGATCTTGCAGTGTTTGGAGGATTTTTTCAAAATGCAAATTTTATTCTGTTGAGATTTTGTATGATGAATTCTGGGTGGATTAGTAATAACTTGGCAAAGTTTTTGGTATTAGAGAATGGTCTACAGTTGACCATACGAGAAGGCTTTCAATTGGTAGAAGTGGATGGTGATTTCGAGATAGCTTTATAGTTTATACAAAAACTCTTATATGGGAAATTTCCTTCTAAAACTATATAGATTTGGGTTTTAGAGGGGTTGGTGAATAATGTTAGTGCCTCGCTTGCCAAATTTTACTATGTTATTATGTGAGATATGAGAAGAGTAGGAAATATGGTTACAAATTTACTGGCCAATATGGGATGTTGATTTAAGGACCTGAATCTGGTCGAGCCTTGGCCTCCCACAAATTGGGTTGAAGAACTCCAAAGTTTGTATTCTGTGATTGAAGAGGATAAAGCACCCCCCCATGGCGGTTCCCTGATGAAGTTGTAATATCGAATGGGAATTCATGATGAATGGTCTAACGGGCTCCCACTTGTCCATTTTCGTACATGGAGTGGCACAAAACAATACCTGGGCATGGGTGGATAAACTTATGTCTTATCACTTTAAATGCATGGTTGCGACACCGTTACAGTGTCATATGTTTTTGTTGCGGTACAGTATAGGTGAGGCGACTTCCCCACCTTACTTCCTATGGTTTGTTGGTGAAGTGAGTTACGTGGGATTAGAAGTGATTTTCCTATGATTTGCTATTGTTGGTAGCATAACATACTAGCTATGATTTGTCGGTGAAGAAAATTTTGTGGGATTCGGAGAAGTCGTCCTTTGTTTTGTTGCCACAAGTAGCATTTTGCACTCTCGTGACATATAGTCATATTTGTCAGTAGGATTAGTTATATTGATAACTAAATTGAACAAATTCTCTTTGTGTTATTCCTTCACACTACAGAGAGAGGGTCGATCTTCGAACTAGTGGTTGTTCTTTCAAATTCGACCCTCTAGGCTTACGTCTCTACAGGTATCTTATTTTATTGCACAGTATTGTTATATGGTTTTTAGTACCCTGGTAACTTATCGATTTGTTATTAGTACAAAGGTTTTCATATTTTACTTAAATGTGCAAACTCTATTTTGAGTAGTGTGTTACTCCCTCTTCTGCAAATCTAGGCTAACTATTGCTATGGAATATTGGTTTTAACTAGTCACAATTAGGAATTCTCCCTGTTTAATTACATTTTAAAATGTTACGACATCTCCCTTATAGGTCATATCTCATGGAAATGTTTTTGTGGGTTGTTTGAGTTTGTGGAATCTTAGTGTAGTGCAAAGCGAGTGGCGTTAGCGTTAACAAGGTTATTCCCTTAGTGAGTCGTGAATTCTCTATCTCTTATGAATTTGGGCTTCGTTAGTGGCGTTAGGGGACAACTTGTTTATGTCTTGGTTCTCTAGTCAAGGTAAAGTGTGTTACTGCCCAGTTTGTTTAGTTGGCAGTGGTCATATGTTTGGTTATCAAAATTACTCTCTCCTCCTGCCTACCATGCCTCCTGGTTATCTTTACTATCCAATGTTGCTATCTATGTTTCCATATTGTCCTTCAATGTAATATATTTTATATTATAATAATGAAAATCCTTAGTACCAGTTTACAAAAAATAATAATAATTTAGATAAAGTTATAATGTATGTAGTTTTTATGATTTTTAAAATTTTAGCATGATAAGAGTCATCATGGAGTATGTTTTTTTATATTTATTATGGATTGATGCTTATGGAAAATTATCACCAAACTAATTTATATTAACAATCTAGACATACATTTAACTAAGTTGGTTATTGAACTATGACATTATGAGGAAGATGTTGTTGCCTTGAGCCATGGTAGAGATGTTGTAATGTCTTGTCCTGTATACATTTTGACCAAATCACATTACATAATAATAATAATAATAATAATAATGTGAAAATAATTTAATTGGTCAAAATAAAATAAAAATAATAATAAAATAAAATTTTAAAATAAATGTAACTTCTATTCACCATTTATATTGACCAATGGTATTCATGTGGAATATAGCCTATTTAAAGGGGAAAATTAAACTAGTATAGATCCATCTTAACTAGAAAGGAGGTTTGCATCTCAGGATATTTGATCTTTGTGTTAAGATGGTTATAGGTTGGTAGTAATACATTACATGAAATGTTATAGTGAAGCCTTAAATAATAATAAAAGCAATGTTGCTAAATTAAGAGATAATAATAATAATAATAATAATAATTTGATTCAATTGAATTTGTTATCTTGTAATTTTGTTTTTATTGATATAAAAAAAAAAATCCATAAAAAATCATAATATAGATACCATATTAAATGAAATATAGATAATGATGAATAATGTTATAACTATAATATTTTTAAATTTCATATTAAATTTAATTAATTTAGTACATAAAACTTAAGCGTTACTGATATATAATAATAATAATAATAATAAAATATGTTTATATGTATGTAATTATATATATTGCTAGATTTTAATAAATTTAAAAATAACAAATATATTTATCTATATAAAACCATAAAATTTATATATATTATAAAATATATTATTAGGAATTAGAATAGATTTATGCTTAATTTGAAATCTATCTTAATTTTTGTTTAAGTATACCACAAAATCTATATATATTATAAATAATATATTAGAAATTAGAATATATATAAAATAATATTAGTAGAAATTAGAATAGATTTATGCTTAATTTGAAATCTATTTGAATTTTTCTTTTATACTTAAACAAAATTGGTATCAAATAATATTTGATCCTTTGAGAATTTTGTAAATATAAAATTAAAATAATTTTATATTAATTATTATTTTATTATTAATATTTAAAATTTTCATACTCGGATGCGGTTGAATTCAATGTTATTTAATGTGCTATGAGATGAAGCCACGCGTAGGGAGCTGTTGGCAGGTGGTGGAGGTTGAACATTGGGTTTATTTCCAAGCCGAGGTGACGGGCATTCATGGCAATTTAATGTTGTTGCACTTCCAAGGTACATAGACAAAGGAGGTAGGCTGGATGAGCCAGAGAATGATGGAGGTTATTCTGGAGTTTTCAGGAAGAACAGAGGCGAGCAGACCTGCAGAGGAAGATGCAGTGGGAGGTTGGCATATTCTCAAGGTCGATAGCAGAGGCGATTCATAGTGGTCTTGTTTGCGAGGGAAGCTGCAGGGCCCTCAGGAGAAGCCACCCTGGCCTAGTTCTTGGTTGCTGAAGGTAAGTCACCGCAGCCTCTCTGTTTCCATAACTGTAATTTGTAGTCTCACACCCGATAGCAGCCCCTCCTGGGTTGGCAAACCTGTTGCAACGACTTGGGTGCGAAATGGGTCTCCTACCGAGTCACACAAGAATAATTTGAGGAGAAATCTAGTTGTGGGTGGGCTTAGAATAGGGGTCTCCTTTTCCTCTGGTGAGCACACTGCCAATTCTCAGTCTTTACGCCTTCCTTCTCTGTCGGTGAGTTGGAATATTAGACCGCACACAGTGAAGATGGCTCCCCGCCTCAGAGCAACTCCCAGAAGGGGACGAAATGCGGGTCTTAGGGGAGGGTTAGGAGGTCGACTCCTCAACGTATTTCTCCAATCGCTGTTTCCTACCCATCCTCCCAAGTCTCTGAGGAGTCTGACTCCTCGATCAATAACTCAGTGCAGACGACCAAATTCTGCTTCAAAAGTCGGTTAAACAAACCGCTTGTTACGGCTATGGTCACGGTCATATTTTCAGAAGAGGAGGAAGAGCAAGTTAGCCCTGAGAATTCAGAGGAGGAACACTCTCCCACCCCTCTAGTCGACTTGTCGTAGGAGGAGGATCTCAACAGTGCTAAGTCTGATTCAACGGACGAGCCTCCCTCTCCCAGGGTCAATTCGGTTCAGCGTCAGCTGGAGGAATACAGTATCAGTCATCTTGCTCAGGGGATGGCAGGGGAGTCTCAAGGAATTGCCGAAACTCAACACGTCTTGGCTCAGTCAGATAAGGCAAAGAAATGGCCGGATAACACCTACCCCAATCTATTGCAGCTCAGGCTCCCCCCAGGAGTTAAGCCCACGGATGTAGAAGATGGTTTGATGGTGACTTGGGAACGTGTTTCAGACGAGGAGAAGGGTCAGGGCCCTGTTGAACCCAGATAAATGGCTACAAAGCGCTTGAAGCTTCCAGGCAGTCACTCTGAATTTTGGTTTCCAGTTTTTTTGAATCAGCACCATGGCATTAGGCAAGGCGATATCCAGCTAGCGATCAACCAGAGGCAAGAAGTTTTGGGATGTTTGGCAAAAAGCCCAATTATCATTATGTTGTTTCTCTGTAATCTGGTTTTTTAGCTCTTTTTGTAATACTGCTCTAGCCTCACAAGATATGTATATGTGCGGTAAGAGCAGTAAACAAAATCAGTTTAGAAATGTTTTCTTGACAGAGAGAGATCCAATGCTCTCTCAGAGGTTAAATCCTCTTTATACATATCTTTTTACTTTTTAATATTAATAGAATAGACTTTACCCAAAAAAAAAAAAAAAAAATTCATGAAAAAAAAAATTAAATAATAAAAAATTGGAATAGTATTAAACTCACATTTAATAAACCAAAACATTAATCTTTGAAATTGGAATTTAAATTTTTATCTTGTATTCATAAACACTTTTTTTCAGGAGAAAAAAAGCATGATATATTATATTGAGTCAATATAAAAACAAATGTACATATATGTATAGGCCATATCTGGTCCATATTCATCATATCACATTAGATATATAAAAGTAAGATAGTTCAAATTGCATATGTAAGAGGTGTATGCAGCTGTGAATGAGATTCAAAATAGTGAATATGGCCTCAGATAGTCTATATGGTGAATATAGGATAATATCAAAATAGTCATATTCAATGAGACCCATATATCATATACCATGTTGCCATGATTTTGTCCAGAATGAAAGATACAGGCGAATTTGAATCATTGAAGATTCGTGAATTCCGCCATTTCCATGCAGTCCATAGAAAGATGAGAATGAGAAAACACCAATTCGCATTTTGCCTACTCCACCAGAAGAGAGCTGCACGTGAAGAGTCAAATACAGTCAGTGGGAAATCAAAAGATTTTTCCAATACATACCAGATCCGCAGAATGGAAGGGCATTTGAAAAACATGTGTAGATTGGTCTCTTCATCTGATTCACACATTGAACATCTACTGGGACCGTCCCATGAACGCTTCCTGAGGTTGTCCCATGACAGGTTCTTGTTGTGGAAGACGAACCATGCAAAATGGATATATTTTAGAGGACATCTCGCCTTCCAAAAAATAAAAGGGAAAGGTGATTAAGAAATAGGAGATATGTAACTGATCATATGTGTATATATGTCTCTGACAGAAACAGGCCTCCGATTACTGCAAACAGTCCAGATGAGATGATCAACAGGACCATGACGATGAAAACCTCCCTGAGATAGAGTGTCCTTGATCGATATCCAATTTCCATCCAATATATCCAGTAGGTTGAGAGCAGTACCACCTTTCCAGATTGTTGTAGAGCCGCGCCATTCTGTGATGAGTTTGTTCCATGTGAATATACCATGCCGCTGAAGATGTGTGATGAGATCCATTGGGATGTGTAGGTCGCCATGACCACATATGATGGGATCAATACCAATGAGAACACTGTTGCCAGAATATATCTGCCACCATAAACGAGACAAGAAATATGTTTCAATCTTCCTCATGCTGAGCCATATGGCGGATCCATTCCGAGGCCCAATGACCCCAAGCCTGTACCAAAATTCAATATTCCTACCCTTCATGTATTTTTGTCGAATTAGATTGCTCCATGGGCTGCAGCCGAAAATGCCTCTTCACAAGGTGCGGCATAATAGCGTGCATCCAAAATGCCCAAGATCCTTAATACCCCATCCGCCATGCTGTTGGGGTAATGATATATCCTTCATTTTTGCGAGGTGGATTTTTTTATGTACAGACGATCCTCCCCAGATGAAGTTTGCAGTAACCTTGTTGAGTCGATGTATGATGCTTGTGGGTAAGTAGAACAAGTGTGTCTAGTAAACAGAGAGCTATGACAATACCGTCGTGGCCAATATCACCCTACCAGCCAGAGATAGTGTCCTGTATTCCCATGAAGATATTTTATTATAAAATCTCTCAGTCAACCACTCCCAGTCTTTGGCCGAGTAGTTATTTGTTTTTAGTTGGAATCCGAGATATGCAATCCCATTTTGGATCGGACATGTGGGAAAACCAAACATGGAAGCAATTCTATTAATCAATCCATGTCTGCACCATTATAATATAAAATAGATTTGGACTTGTTGATAAGAAGACCCGTGACCTTTTGAAAATTTATGAGGATATCAAATAGGCAGTCCCATGATGATTGTTGTAACATGGCGCATAGAAGTACATCGTCCACGAATAAATTGTGGGATAAAGATATGTGCCTGCTAATCTTAATGGGGATACATCAATGCTCATCCACAGCCTTGCAGATGTGTAAACTGAGAGTGTTCATGGCTAAGATAAATATAATTGGTGCAAGTGGACAACCTTGGCGGAGTCCCCTTTCAGCAAGGAAATATGGAGATGGTATTCCATTGATATTAATGGCATAGTTAATGTTTTCGATACAAGCCATGATCCCGTTGATCATCTCAAAACGTAGTCCAATCTTCACCAGAACACATCTGATGAAGCCCCAGCCTATACAGTCATAGGCCTTTTGTAGATCAATTTTGAGAACAGCCGCGTCGATGTTCTTAGAGAACATGGAGAAGATACATTCCTAAGTATATGCCACAACATCCAGAATGTTACGACCCTTAAGAAATGCATGTTGATCCTTTGATAAGTGTGTGGCCAAGGTGCCCTATATATGCTCCGCGATGATCTTTGAAATGATTTTGAATGATATATTGCACAAGGAGATCGGTCTGAAGTCGGAAAAAGAATCTGCATCTCTCTTCTTAGGGATGAGAGCGATCAGAGTGGATGAAGTATGTGGATGAATGGGCCCAGAGATGCAGGACTCCTCAATCATCTGAATGAGGTCATGTTTGATGATGTCGAAGAAATGGATAAAAAATTCAATAGTCCAGCTGTTAGGGCCAGGACATTTGTCTTTGCTGAATGCCTTTAGGATACCATGGAGCTCGTCCTCAGTAATCAGCTGGAATATAGAATCATTAATGGCATCATCAAACATAGATGGAAATATTTCAATGCCCCATAAAATGTCATGGATGGCACTGCCCTTCCCCCGGCTGTATTGTTTATTAAATTATTTGAGGGCAGCATCAGTGATATCCTGTTGAGTATAGAAATAACCCCCCTTCCCGTCATAGATTCTCCATATAGCATTCATCTCTCTTCTGTGGTTGGAGTATTTGTGAAAAAATTTAGTATTTCGATCTCCCTCATTGAGCCATAACGCTCTGCTCTTGAGCTGCCATGAGGATTCCTCCTGTTTTAAGAATTGAATCTTGAGATGGGAAAGCTCAGCAATATGACATCTGGTACCAAAAGAGAGGGAATTAGGATCAATGCAGGAGTATATGTGATCCATCTCACGTTGAATTTTCTGCAATGATAGTCGATCGTGCCTCCATTTGTCCAATTGCCATGACTTAACTTTTGATCTGATGAAAGACATCCGCTCTCTAAAAGGGGGGGAGATGAAGATAAATTGTAAACAGAGGCATTCCATGCATCTGTAACAATGAGGAGTAAAGCCGGATCATCGAAGAAAGTCTTGTCAAATTTGAAAGGAAAATGCTGACTATATAACCTATGCCGCCATTGAATATAAACGGGCCGATGGTCTGATATGGAGTCATTCCCAATGGAGAGATAGGGCATACCCATAGAGTCAAGAATATCTGCATGAATGATAACATGGTCAATACGCTTTGCAATATAAGCGCTGCCACTACGACCATTGTCCCATGAATGAGTCAGAACCAAAGGAGAAACATCAATGAGATTCCTGTTCAATAGATGGTTCCTTATGAAATTAGCAAGCGGATCCATTTTCCTACCACCACCCCAAACTTCGTGAGGACATAGAGTGAAGTTCATATCCCACACAATCATCAGACTCCTAATCTCACATAGATCCGATGAAAAGAATCGATCCCAGAAAGGATATCTATGAAAATATGGAGCATATGTATTAAGAACATTGATGGGGAGGCGATGCCCCCGGAAAGTAGCAGAGATCATAATGCCCGCAAAACATTTAGAGGCATTAGCACGAATCCATAGGGGATTCCACAAAACTGCAAGCCCTCCGGAATGGCCACAAGCATCAATGGCCACCATATACCATGATGGGAACATCTTCTGGAAGTATGATATGGATGAAAGTCTATCATGCATAGTTTCTTGAATAAGAATGATTTTCGGACGAGAAGAGTAGAAAATATATTTTAGTGCAAGATATTTAGGGCCAGCACCAAGCCCCCGTATGTTCATGGAAACAATGTCCATCATTTAATAGATGCTCCAACCACATTTGCTCTAAGAGGCTGAGTCTGAGGAGAAGACATATCATATATAGGGACGTCCACTAGAGATAATGACCGAACCCCACGCTCACGACAGTGAGTTCTACCACGAAAGTGGCGAGAGCCACCCCTAGATGTCTTCCTGACAGTATTATTCCTAGCAGACGTTGGACTGATGATGGGAGAGGCACGATCATATGGCTTGTGGATAGTAAGGGGTTCTAATTCAACAAATTTATGTCGAAGGAGGACGTCGATGTCACTGTCGAAAAGGTTGGCGGGTGATGAGGAGGGAGAATTAGCAGGAGTAACCACAGAGATGGGTTCCTTCCCCTTAGATGATGGTGGATGAGAAGAGCATGGGGGGGAGGAGGAAGATATGAAAATGGGAAGGGAACCCATGGAGATATCTCCAATCGGAATAGGAGAGGGAGATCGGATGGCAGGGTCATCTTTCGGCTCAAGAATAGAGTCACATGGATGGAAAGATGAGCGCGACTGTGGGAGACATTCATTGACCCTTCCCAGATTAGATCCGACAGGCGATATAGATGGATGTCCATCGGAAGGACATGAAGATAAAGATGGAGGATGATGTGGAGCAGTAGGCGGCAGCGCATAGAATGCATCAGAGTCAGCGAGGAAATGGTAAGAGGATTTCTTCTGATGAGGAAAACAACGTCTATGGGCATCTTTCCCGGGGCATTTATCAATGAGATACACAGTCTTGTGGCAAGCGGCACATCGAAAAGGAATGCCCCAGAAGTCCAAACGCTGGGAGATCCGCATGCCACACCAAGAGATGTCAATGTGCTCCGGATATCCACCCCTGTATGCCCGCTCAATAAGGATCCATGCGATCCTCTTGTCCTTTTCGCTAATACACCACGGGTCAACATAAATAAACCAGCCAATAGAATTACCATTACCAATGATCTCTAATATCTCTTTGGTCCACATTTCCAAAGGCAAGTTTGGTAGTTTAACCCATATCAGGTTATGAGAAGGCATGTTTTTTAAAGGGTCATAACCAATGAACCATCGATGGAGGGCAAGAAAACTCCGCTTGTATACCCAAGGACCCCGAAGAACAACATCAGTATCAGCAGCATCAAGGAAATGAAAGTAGTACCAGTCCTTCATGAGGTGGGAAATGATGGGCGAATATCCAATCACAGGCTTCCAATGGACAGCAATCCATTTCCGCATCTCCTCATCGCACATCTCCGGGAAATGCCAGCGACCAATGAGGGCTAATTTCTGTAAATTGTCAATCCTCTCAGAGAGGTGAGGGTTGTCCAAGTCAATGGCAGGAGGGGGAGCCGGAGACTTAGCCGAAATCCAAGATTTGTTGTATGTCTTGTGACAGCCAGCATCCACGTGGGAAGATCGAGCCCGAAAAACATCTGCACCGTGTCCAGCATAGGACCCGTGAATGGACTGGTGAATAGCAGAACGATCCAAAGTGGATCTTCCATCAGTCACGTGACGGTCTGGGGCCCGTGACTTTTCGGCGAGTAATGTGGCCCAAATCATCGCCTCCGTGGCAGATGAGTCGGATGCCGCAACAATAATATGTTGAGTGACGACAGATGTAAGAATGAATGACCAAAGTAAATGTAGAAACAGAGATAACGTTCAAAATAGGTGTACCTGATAATAGTGGAATGACAGATACACAGAGAAGGAAAAGGTCTGTGAGGTAAAACCTGGATAGATAAGAGCCTTGTTATGATTAACCGTAGGGGAATGAGTACGGCAGCGAAGACTCAAGAAGGATAAAGGATCCGAAGACTGTCAAAAATGACAAAAAGCAAGGCAGATAGGACGAGATGGCAATAAATAATATGGGAAGATGACGAATGCCGCCGGCATATAGTCCATATATGGGAGAAACAATCAAGATAGTATAGCTCCGTTCCCCAAATGGACAGATAGAAGTTGTCCAAAGCAATCCCAAGAGATCATATCATAAATAAACCGGCATGGAAGTAGGAGCAGTCATCGGAAAAAGCTAAGGGCTGATGCCGGAAAAAGGACCGGAAAAATGGGAGTAGAGCGACCGAGACCAGGAAGATACAGAGCCGAAGAAGGCTAAAGATGGCCCCCTAAGTGGAAGAATCCCCGTGACAGTCAATGCAACAACAGTAAATGATGAATATGCATCACCATGCCCCAATTTTGAAATGTATATCAGAACAGGGTTTGTAGATACGAAATAGACCCCTCAGATTTTGAAAAAATTCAGAAAGCATATTAGCATATGAGATGCAAGCACTTCCAAACTGACAAAATAAGGATGAAACCCACAAAAATAGCAACAAGAATGTATATTATTCTGAATGCCACAATGAGAATACGTAACCAGACAGTAATCCAAACCAAATAAGAACAACCGAGGAAAATCATGATAAATAGAAATTCATATATATATTCATGTATCTATCAACCCACAGAATGTCACCATATGATAACCCAGATATAGAAAAACTATGATAAATGCCAAGAAGGAAAACGAAGACGTGTGCGTACCTGGGAAACGACACAGCGAGGAAGATATTGATAGAACCGCCAGCAAAAAACCAGTCAGGAGTAGGAGGATAGGTAAACTGTTGATTGCATGTGACTCTGAGAGTTAATGGAGTATGAAGCACCGCAGGCTCAGAGATGGCGCCCTGCGCCAGACGGTGCAAGGAGTAAACCAAAAAACGTAAGTCTATGTTGAGTAGCGGTATATATGGAAAATGGAGGTCAGGTAGGGTGGGTGGAATGTGTCACAGATGGGAGAGACATGCAAAAATAAGCGACCGCAGGAAGCCACGTCGCAAAGACAGGAGCAAATGTGCATCAAGTGTAAGCGGGACTTACTCAGAAGGCAAACGGGATGTCCATAAGATGTATTGTAGAGATTGGTGGATAAAACCAGCAACAGCGCCCTGGTTGGTTGCTACATCGGCAGCCTCCTCGGTGTCGTCTCCACTGTCGCCTCGCTCCCTGTAGACCACCCAATATCCAGTCTTTCAGCTCTTTCAATTTGTTATCTTATTACTGAAACCCTATTAATTATACGCTTTCATGTACTTGAGCCCGGGCAAACTGATCTACCCATCTTCACAATCGATATTGGAGAGTTAGAGGGCAATTCTGCGTTGACATATGATTCTTCCTCACTCATGCTAAAAACCCCGACATAGATTGAAACAGGATTCTATTTCACATTACAAGCCTTATATTTATATCTCATATATTTTACAATTATCATGTATTCATAAACACTTATCACTCAATATGATAGTAATATTGTAAAAGATTATATAATATAATGTTAGATTTATTATATTAAATAAATTATTTTAAAATAAAATTAAAACAAATTATTTAAAATAATGTTAAATTTAAAAATAGTAATTATTAAAGTATATTTGATTTATTCATTTGATGCTGGTTGGTCTTTTTAAATTTAACTTAAGCAGTGGATGGTTGGTCTGTTTGCCCTCTCCGTTTGTTTGTTTGTGCATTCTTTTAATGTTGGCGTTTTCAACTCTATGGAATTTAGTATTATGGGGTTTTCAACAGAGGCCTACTTTTTCCTTTTCATTATTCCATGGCAGATGCACTACTGTAAAGTGACGCTAGGATGAATTCGTGTATTCTTCCTTGTTTTGTACCTCATTGAACCGTTGAAGTTTTAGATATTGTGAACTGTTCTTGTAAATATATGTTCTTCCTCTTCTTCCGTCGCTTTTCTTGGCTGGTTTTGGTCAAACAATATATCATTGATCGAGAACTGGGAATGGCTGGATTGTACCGCACTAGTGTCTGGATATATTATAAGTATTACTTATTGTTCTAGTTCGAAGCTTTTCGAAATTTACATGTTCTTTTAATAGTCTATTTAGTTTAATAGTTTAAATATTAATTTAGCTGTAGTTTTTATTAAATAGTAAATTTTGTCGACACACTTCGCGGAAATTTTCTGGCAGTTGATCGCCAACCACCTCAGCTGCGGAAACCTTGGCATGATCTTTGCCTCCTAGTCTTATTATTGGTAATTACTACCTTGATTTAATTATTTCGGATTTTCTCCAGTTATAGAAAAATGTATTAGGTTTTAATGGTTAATCTACTTTTTGAGAATAACCGCTGTTGGAGTAGAAATGTGATCCTATCGATTTTGACATTTCAGATGCTGCGGTGATGTTTGTGGGAATAACAATCTAAGTCGCGCTTCGTTAAATTTACTTTCCGATATTTTTTTCTCTCAATCTTTTCGATGGTAGAAAACTGGCAAAAAGCTCTTTACCTTGGGTTTATGGTGATCATTTGGGTTTATAATGATTATAGTTTCAGTTTACACATTGGCTTACTGGAAGGGTTTCAGGAAATTAGTTTAAGGTATAATAATTTCGGGTTTTAATGATATTCTTCTAAATTAGTTTGATGATGTTAATTGCCCTCTACATTCTCGATTAGTCTTTGGTTGGCTGATTTTTGGCCTGGCAATTATTTTTCAATGTCTTGCAATTACCATCCACTTGCAATTGGTGCCAATTCCTGTTTTCGTTGGCTGATTTAAGTCCTGACAATTTTTTTTCAAAGACTTTCGTCCGGCAAAGCCATGTAATCAATCCCGTTGCAATTCCGCTGTTAGACTCTACTTACTATCACTTGCAATTGGCGTCAACTCATAGCGATGGTCCGTGAAATTTTGTTTGAAGACTTTAGTTATCATAATTTTTTTATCATAAATTCTTTAATTAATTATAATTATTTAATATAAATGGCCATAATGGTTTAATTTATTTGTTTAATTAGTAATTGCTTATTTAATTGAAATAAAAAAATATTGAAGATATTAAGAATCCGGAAAAAGAGAGTTTTCCAAATTTTGATTTTGTACTAAAATCTTAATTATTGAATTTTGCATGGGCCCTTAACTCGCTACCCATAGTTAGTGTAAGCTTAGGGACCAAAGCTCCATCATATTGTCTAATTGTATTATAAAAGGCTATAATGGGATTGGACAACCTTCTACACCAAACTTTAAGGTTTTTGGCAAAAGCCTTAAAGGGCTCATCAAAATACTTTAGGTCCAATTTTCCACAAGGGAAACAAATTTTCACCGGTTTTCTCATTAAAGTTACCATAAATACAAAAATTGAAGTCCAATCAAGTATTATTGGGGAATATATCCAATATATGCGAGATTACATATTTATTGGGATATTCCTAGTCTTTTGACCTTTAGTGAAGGCATTCTAGCATTGGATCGAGTTGAAGTGTTTAGGTAAATATTTATATAATTAGATTTAATATTAAGGTAAGTTATAAATATTTTAATAATTAGCTTAGATTTATTTTCACTCTACCAAATGTTAAGAAAAATCAAATCTCATTTCACTCTAAAAGATTTGATCAATCTAGATCAAGAGTTAACCACCTTGGTATGAGGAAGATGTTGTCGCAGAGAGAGGCATTCTCCAACCTAGTATCATAGAGATGTTGTAATGTCCTATCTTGTTCTATACACATTTTGACTAGGCACATTACATAAAAATATAAATTAAAATAATAAGCATTTGCTTGGTCAAAACAAATTAAAAAATAATAGTAAAAATAACACTAAAAATAAAAATGACTTCCATGTATTACCATGATATTGATATCGGTGTTTTCATGTGAAATGTGGCATATTTAAAAGGGAGAATTAAACTAGCCTATAGCCATCTTAACTAGAAAGGAGGTTTACATCTTATATATTTGATCCCTCTAGTGGTTTAATAGATCGAGAGATAAGATAAACCTAGAATAGTAGTAATACATTACAAGAGATATTGTAGTGAGACCTTAAATACAAATAATAATAATAAGAGGAAACAATGTTACTAAATTTAAAAATAGTAAT
>APFE031085245.1:43246-89794 GCA_000404065.3 Pinus taeda | reverse complement strand
TTTAAAATAAAATTAAAACAAATTATTTAAAATAAAAGGAAAATTTAAAATATTAAGTAGAAAAATATATTTGATTTTGTGATTTGATGTTTCATCAAAATAATTTTTCTCACATTACAAAAAATGAAATATATTTTTCATAAAAAGTTTATAATTTAGTCGGGAAAATAATGTAAATTCTGGTAGCATTATGATAAATCTAGATTATGATTGTCAAATTTCAAAATTGTGAATTTTTACGTGCTAAATCCATTTCGACCATTAACGAAACAAAAGAAATCAAATACTCCAAACATTTTGATCATTTTGTATTTACCATATTCCATCCAGAAATCTATATTCTAAAAAATTTGTAAATTTAAAACTTTTTTTTTTGTAACCTAAAGGTAGTGGAGGGTAATGTGCAGTCTTCCTTGAGAGGAGTGTGCTTTTGTGGTTGGACAACCGAAAAAAAGTGGGCCTCAAAGTGGTTTTGCCAATATTTTGAAATCAAAGTTGGGATGTCGGCTTGCACAATTTGAACATATGTGTGTGGCTATGTGGTAAATCCTTTAGGTGCAAAAGAGATAACCATTTAGTCAGGTGTATATGATTGTTTACTTTATTATTATTCAAAATCATTGGCAACCAATTAAAAAATATGTTTATATAAATATTTAGTTAAAAAATAACCTATAAAAGAAAAAACAAATTATATATAAATATCGAATTAAAATTTATTTTGAAAAATAAAATATAAAAGAACATTTAATTAAGATGTCTAATCATGAACTTATGGAAAAATTCAAAACTCTATACTGCGGCATGACGCAACGCTATGGAAAAAAATCAGAACTCAATAGTGCGGCACAACGCGTACAACGGTACTATTTGCCATCGTGGATGAGAGGTGGGAGAACTCAATCGTAATAAACACTATGGAAATCCATTAGAATCCGTTCAGGTTATTGCACTTGTTACATGGGAGATTGGAGCGGTTTCATTTAGCTGGCTGGGAGACGAAATGGGAAAACACCAGAGGAGCGGCGAGGTGACGCAAGATTGTGGGGCTTTTGTTTTATTCTGTGATGATAGCACTCACTGTCGATATTTCGATGTTTGAAGATTTGATTCTACCTTCCTCTTTCTATTTTTTCTTTTCCTTAGATTTAACTTTAGCAGTGCATGGTTGGTCTGTTTTCCCTTTCCATTTTATTTTTTTGTATTATTGGTTTGTGCATTCTTTTAATATTTGTCGCTTTGGAGTTTGATTTGATTTTTCCCAATCTGTTCTTTTCCATTTCTAAAACGTTTTGAATTGTTTGTCGATCTCTGAGGGGATGGTGAAGGTTTAGACAATAGCAAGCGAATCCAAAGGAGTCGGCGTCAATGGGACTGTTAGAGCAAATAAGGATAATCTAAACGTTGAACTCTATGGAATTTAGTATCATGGGGTTTTGGACAGAGCGCTACTCTATTTGGTTTTGGACAGAGCCGTACTCTGTTTCTTTTTATAGTGTAATGGCAGATGCATTCTTCTAAAGCGACGCTGGGATGAATTCGTGTATTCTTCCTTACGTTTTAGGTAGCTTTTGGTTAGTTTTGATCCATCCTAGTTAGATTTATTACTGAGATAAATTATGAATATTTAAATAACAACTATTTTAGATTTATTTTGGATTTATTAAATGTGAAAAATTAAATTTTGAGACTTTCATGATTAATCAATATGTTTCTGTTGAATGTCCCTAGGGGGAGGCTCAGAGACTTCCTCGGGTAGAGAATCAATGTCGGCTATGATTCTAGTTCTAATGGAGAGCTAGTGAGGATCCTTGTGGTCAAAGATGGCTCGGTTTCTAGTCGTCCGAAAAGCCCAACACATCAGTAAGGGCAAGTTCTTGTCTTTTCCCCTGTGTCTGCTGAGCCAACTAAGCCAGGCCTCATGTAAGGTCCTCCGTCGCCAACCCTGAAGTGAGGGGTAATGTGCCAGGATGTTGTCCCCTTGTTCAGTGATGATAGAACAGTCCAGGAATAGGTGCTCAGTGCTTTCCTCATTGCTTCTACAAAGGTGACACCAAAAAGGTCCATGGAAAGATCGCTTCGTCAAGTTTTGACCTGTCGAGATTTTGTTGAAGAGGATGGACCACATGAGTAAATGTGATCTGGGAGCCACTTTTAGTTTCCAGAGGGCTTTCCACCAAGGCTCTATATGCTCAAGTTTTGTAGCTTCCATGAGCTCCAGATACCCATCCTTAGGTGAATATCTTCCATTTTTTGCATGTGCCCACACAATTTCATCCTCTCCTTCTGATATCCGAATATGTGCTTGAGTAAGAGCCTCTGTAAAGCCATACCAGACTTGATGCCATTGGGCCGGAAGGTGGAGGTCTAGGGCCAATTTCCAAGCTTGCTAAAAGAGTGTAGTGTTTGTAGGGTC
This sequence comes from Pinus taeda, assembly GCA_000404065.3. Lineage (NCBI taxonomy): Eukaryota > Viridiplantae > Streptophyta > Pinopsida > Pinales > Pinaceae > Pinus > Pinus taeda. Next base: position 87,378 of record APFE031085245.1, on the reverse strand, counting down.
AGCGATGTGACAGAGATGTGTATAGCCTTGATCCACTAGAAGACCAGTCACCTCCACTAGTAGCTTGTGAGCATTCTTGCATCCAATCTAGGTGTCGACATTGATACGAAATACATTCCCCTCATGAATCCTCCATGTTAAACCTTCACGAATGAGGGGGAGGGAGTTTAACGCCGCCTTCCAAATGATGGAGATATTGTTGCTGTTTCGATGGTCTAGCCAAATCCAATCCATAATATTAGAAGGGGAGATATACTTAGCGTAGGCAACCTTGGTCCAGAGACTTTGGGATGTGATTAACTGCCAACCCAATTTTGTTGCCAGTGCTTTGGCGAAGATGTCCAGTTTTTTGATGCCCCAACCCCCCCATTTCTTAGGTCTTGCAATAGTATGCCATTTTACCCAGGCAAAGAGACTTCCCTGTTTGTTTCCTTTCCAAAGAAATTTGCTGCAAATGCTTTGTAACCTAGTAAGAATCCCCCTAGGGATCCATGCCAAAGTCATCCAGTACACCGGGGTTGCTTCCAGAACAACTTTAATGAGGATTAGCTTGCCAGCTCGAGGAAGATATCTATTGAACCAAATGTTCAAGCACTTTTCCACATAAGAGATGAGCCAGGTCCAGTCTACAATTTTGTAGCCCAGGGGCTTCAACCTGAAGCCTAGGTATTTCAGCCCATCCTCCAGAGAGTGTAAGGTGAATGGAAACCGATGAAGAGAAAATTGTACTTCAAGCTAGGAGCAGCTAGCTGCTGTCAAGGTGGATTTGTGAACATTGATAACCATGCCTGTTGCCTTCTAAAAGAGATGAAAAACATTATGTAGGGCAGTGGTGTTGCCAATACTGCCATTCAAGAAAATAAGTACATCGTCCACAAACAATAAGTAGGTTAAGAAGCAGTTGTCCGTGATCTTTATGCCCACTATTCTGCCCCTTCTGTGTTCATCCCCTATAAATATTCTCAGGCCTTCCATGATGAGGAGGAAGAGCAGGGGAGAGAGAGGACATCCCAGCTTTAGACCCCTCTCAGCTGAGAAGAAAGGAGTAGGAGCACCGTTTAGAAGAACACTATATGAGACATTGGTAATACAACTCATGATCCATTTGATGTATATATAAGGGAAACCTAGGTGAGTAAGAAGCAATTGAATGTATAGCAAATTTTCCCTATCAAAAGCCTTAGATAAACCCACCTTTAGGATCATACCTTTTAGGTTCCTTATGTGCACTGAGTGAAGTAGTTCTTGTGCAGTTCCAATGGCTTCATGGATTTGGCAATGCTGAAGGAAAGAAAATTGCTCAAGGGAGATATGTGCCAAGAGGATGGGCTTGAGACCGTTTGCAATGATTTTGGCCATTATTTTATAAAGGCAGTTGCACAGCGAGATGGGGTGGAAATCATTAAAGGAGGAGGGCTTGTCGGATTTGGGAATGAGCACAATGAATGTAGACTTGATAGCCAGAGACATCCTTCCAGAGATGTAGCAGTCCACCACCACCTTAAGTAGATCATGCCCTAGAATGTCAAAGAAAGCAAGGTAGAATTCTATGGTCCAACCATCAGGCACTCGGCTCTTGTCTTTTTGGAAACCTTTGATGGTGGCTTCTAATTCCCCCATTGTTACCTCCTCGGAAAGCTCCTCCGCTTCCCCCAACTCTACAAACCGAGGGAAGAGTTCTGCTATATGCATGATCTCAAAAATTTTGGCTTCTTTAGGGGCCGAGTAAATACTATTGAAATTTGAGCTGGCTAAGGATGCCAACATTCTGGAGGTTTTAACCGCTTGTCCCTGATCATGCTGGAGTTCCCAAATGGTGTTAATAGTCTTTTGCCCATTGGAAAAACGATGGTAAAACTTTGCGTTTTCATCTCCTTCCTTTAGCCAGATCACTCTGCTTCTGAGATGCCAGCTTTCTTCTCTGTCCTTAAGAATTTTGGATCTCTGTTTTATTATGAGAGCACTATGCTCGTTTTTCTCCAGTGAGGTAAATGTGCCTTTAGATTGATTTTCAATAGCTGAGATGACATGTTCTGCTTGTCTTAAGTTAATGTCCTCTTGTTCCCTCTTCTTGTGCCACCATTCTCTAGATAAGCCCTTTAGTTCCTTAAGATTGGTGACAAAACCTTTCGCAGGGTTCGCCTCCTCTAAGATTGGGTGGGATTGCCAGAATTTGGTGATCAGCTTGAGTGAAGTTATTCTTGTGTAGTTCCAACGACTTCATGGATTTGGCGATGCTGAAGGAAAGCAAATTGCTCAAGGGAGATATGTGCCGAGAGGATGGGCTTGAGCCTGTTTGCAATGATTTTTTCCATTATTTTATAAAGGCAATTGCACAACAAGATGGGGAAGAAATCATTAAAAGAGGAGGGCTTGTTAGATTTGGGAATGAGCACAATGAAAGTAGACTTAATAGTTGGAGACATCTTTCCAGAGATGCGATAGTCCACCACCGAGACATCTTTCCAGAGATGCCCCAAAATGTCGAAGAAAGCAAGGTAGAAGTCTATGGTCCAACCATCAGGCCCTGGGCTTTGGTATTTTTGGAAACCTTTGATGGTGGCTTATAATTCCCCCATTTTTACCTCCTTGGAAAGCTCCTCCTCTTCCTCCAACTCTACAAACCGAGGGAAGAGTTCTGCTATACACATGATCTCCAGAATGTTGGCTTCTTTAGGGGCCGAGTAAATACTTTTGAAATGTGATCTAGCTAAGGATGCTAACTCTTTGGAGGTTTTAACTGCTTGTCCCTCATCATTCTGGAGTTCCCAAATGGTGTTAATAGTCTTTTGCCCATTAGAAAAATGATGGTAAAAGTTTGTGTTTTCATCTCCTTCCTTTAGCCAGATTGCTCTGCTTCTGAGACGCTAGCTTTCTTATCTGTCCTTAAGAATTTGGGATCTTTGTTTTATTAGGAGAGCACTATGCTCTTTTTGCTCCAGTGAGGTAAATGTGCCTTCAAATTGATCTTCAATATCTGAGATGGCCTAATCTGCTTTTCTTAAGTTAATGTCTTCCTATTCCCTCTTCTTGTGCGCCCATTCTCTAGATAAGCCCTTTAGTTCCTTAAGATTGGTGACAAAACCTTTTGCAGGGTTCGCCTCCTCTGAGATCGGGTGGGATTGCTAGAATTTGGTGACCAAATTGATATAGGAGGGGTCCCTTAGCCATGTTGAATTGAATTTTAAGGGAGCTGTGATCTTGAGGGAGCTATCATTTAATTCCAGAAATAGAGCTCGATGGTCCGAGATTCCATCATTGCCTACCCATTGCCTGGAGTGGGAATGTTGGGCATGGAAGGCCTCCTTAATAAGGAATCGGTCCAATCTCCTAGCCATACTTTGGATTCCTGTGCAGTTGCTTTTCCAAGTATACAAGATCTTGGTAGACGGGATGTTGATCCAGTGATGATCCTCTAGCATGTGCACAAAAACATCAGATAGCGGAACTATCTGAGCCATATGGCCCCATGATTCCATGAAGCCCAAAGAGAAGTTCAGATCCACCGAGGATAACATTATCTGCATGAAAGAGAGAGTTGTTGAAAATCCCTCTCCAAAAAATCTCCTTGTTCTGATAGGGGCCATAGACATTTATAACCCTTATTTCAGCCTCCAAGTCCTTGGAAAATATATAATCTCCGATGAATCCACCACCAGCCCACATGTTCCTTATATCAATTGTCCTATTCGTGAAACCTATAGCGACCCCCCCAGATCACCCAGAGGCATCCAGAGCATGGAAGTTCTAGTCTAGCAACCATGTTTGCAGAAGGGGTATGATCGTGTTTGCTATACATAGGGTTTCTTGTAAGAAAATCACATAGACCATTTCAGACGGAAATAGTCATTTCAGGGCTAGCAAACCCTCTACAATTGAAATATAAAAGCTTCATGGAGGGGGAGGGGGAGGGTATCCTTTACTCTAAGAACCCTTTCAATGGTCTTCTGCTTGCCTTGTACAACCTCTTTTCCAGCTTGTGCAATCGCCTTGTTAAGGTTGGAGGGTCTACCCTTCTCTAGTCTGGGAGTAACCGGGGGAAAATTCACATCTAGGCTGACTCCATCCGACTCTCTCTCTCTTTGGTTTTGGATCAGGTGGAGTACCTCGGGGCAGAGTTAACCGAGTGGGAGGGTGGAGGAAGAGAATGGATCGGGCTAGAGGAGAGGGAGCAAGAGGTGAAAATAGGAAGAGGCACTAGGAGGGAGCAGAACATATACGATTGTCGTACTAGATGGGGAAAGGGGAGGAATTCAGGGGCCAAGAAATGGGCCAGAGGGGAGAGGGGGTGGATACCAAATCCTGTAGGGGCAACTGTGAAGAGAGTGACAAAAAAGATGCAGAATGATGAGATGCAGAGACATTAGAAGAAAGAGACATACCCGAAGAGAAGACGTCACCATTTGCAGCCTTGGAGCAAGTCAATGGTTGGGAGGGAGGCTGAATAGTGGTTTTACCTCGCTTCTTCTGTGCTTGTGCATGAGGCGCTTCAACTTTATCCGAAGCCTTGATCTGCTCTGTCGTCTGGTTCTCAGCTGCAGGAGCAGGAGGCTGTTCTGCTTGCCATACCTGTTCCAAATCTTGAGAGGCATGTTGACACTTCTTTATGAGCGGGCAAGCCTTGTAAGGATGACCCACTTGATGACACCTTCTACAACGGTAGGGGATAACTTCATAGTCCAACGGCTATTTCCGAGAGAAGGATCTCCATTGTATGGTGATGAATTCCTGAAGACCTCCTCTGGTATCCAAGTGAAAAGGATTCTTGCGTAGGCCATCATGCCTGTGGTCTGATATGACTTGTTGTACTCCATGAAAGTGCTCAGGGAATTCCCAATTTTCTGGAAAATGTCCTCAGACGAGTATTGTAGAGGCAAGCCAAGAAGCCTAATCCAGACTGGGCCGACTCTAATTTGCTCAGTCTCCGAGTCATAAAGAGGTGTCCAACACTTGAGGAGCATTGGTCCATTCTCAAAGTGCCAAAATGATGAGAGGACCCAACTCGTATGGTCGGCCTTAGCAAAGCATAAAACAAACCAACCGCGAATGAAATGGATGTCTAATAAGTGTTGTCCCCAAATCTCTATCGCTCATGTCTTCAGTCGGGCCGCCAAATAGCTTCTCCCTCTGATTCTTCCTACCAAAACTCTATTAGCATAATCCATCGTGTCCCCCCACTGGATATTCTCTTCGAGCCAATGTATGATGTCTGCAGCTTGAGATTTAAAACACCTATGTTTCTTCAAGGGATGGGAAGGTGGGATGCTAGGGATTGCAGAAATCCTTGCCTCTTCCAGAGCTACGAGTGGGGGGTTAGGGTTTGAGGGAAAATTGGGAATGGTTACAGAAAGGGGGGGAACAGAGGAGAAGCTACCTGAGGGAATGGAGTGAGAGGAGGATGGGAGGGGGGTGACTAGCGGGGGGGCTTCAGACTGGGCTCCTAACAGAGGTACAAATGAGAGGGCTAGAGGCATAGAAGATGGACTCGGGATATCAGGAGAAGGGTGAATGAAATCCAACAGAAAACCCAGGGTAGCCGGGGATGGCACGAAGAAAGGCGGCTAGGATGTGGGTTCATCCAGCAACATAGAGGCAGTGTGAACAGGACCAGAGGACTGACGAAAATAAAAACGGTTACCAGAGAGACCTTCGTTGTAATGTAACATACCTTCAGAAGTTGTAAACATGGAGTGCCAGATGGAGCCTTCCTCTAGAGGATCCTCCGAATAATCCACTTCGTCAATGTCCATACCGACAGCTACACAAAAAAATGGCTAACCACCTCGAAACTAGCTGGCCGATGGAAAACTGGCACCGACTGCAATGGGAATAGTAATAATCGAATACGATAACCCCAGGGAGTAGAGACTGACATGAGAGCTTGGCGAGGTAATAGGGGCATAACCATTGGGGAGAGGAGGGTGAGAGTGACCTGTGAGCAAACCCTCCTCAAATAAAGACCTAAACGATGAAAAAACCCACCCGAAGACAACGATGAGGTAAAAGGTAGCATAGGTTCAGGTATTGAGGAGCTGTCACGGGTAGTTGCAGGCCAGGTGCCAAACGGCTGCAGTACCCCGTACCCAAAATGCCATCTTGTTCAAGCCATTGCCATTCCGTTCAGAGGATCGCCATTCTTCAAAATCCATGAATGTTATTCTTAGTGCTTTTCCAAATACTGTAAAAGACAAAGTTGATCGATGCTCATCATCCAAAAGTATTTGGAAGAAGCATCATGATATCTCAGCACTCGAGGATGTTACACTGAAACCAAGTTCCATTTTTTGGATATAAATTATTTAATAATCTTAACTTAAGTAATACAAAGTTTTAATATTTTAGTATTATTTAAAAACCCAAAAGATAGATATAAAAAATAGTTTTTATATGTTAATATTATTTAGAAACTCAATTTTTTTTAGATATAAATTATTTAATATTCCTCATTTAGTAATAAAATAGATGTTAGGTTCCAAAAATAAGGTAAAGAGAGGGTTTCAATGAGCGGATAGGAATAAATAACTATCATAAAATTATAAAATAGTAACAAGGAGTAATATAATGATCAGAAAACTCATAAATTAATAAGGCGGTTAAGGATAAGCTATAAATATTTAATAGGCAGATTATAAGTTTAGGTCTCAATAATATGTATTATAAAGAAAAAGAAGTTAAATACTATTGAAGATTGTACGATTTCTTTCACCATATCATGAAGATGAACCACATTACCAAATCCTAATGATGTGATTATTGTGAAAGGCATTTATCTACAATATAGATCATAAAAGTCCGAGATGTAATAATATTTTGTTATTAATATTTTAAATTCATAAAAAAAAATAAAAAAAAATAATGAAAAATTAAATTTGAATTTGAAATTAAATTCAACTAAATAAACCAAAAAGTTAATCTTGGGAAATTAAATTTAAATTTATATCTTGAGATCATAGACACTTCAGAACTCAATATGATAACTATAGAAATATAATATAATGTTAGGTTTACTAATTTAAATTATTTAAAATAAAATTAAAACAAATTGTTAAAAAAGGTAAAATTTAAAAATAGTAACTATTAAATATATTTGGGTTTGTCATTTCATGCCTAAAAGGAACGAAGTGTTATCCGCAGCCTTCCTTAAGAGGAGTGCCCTTTTCTGGTTCGACAACACAAGCAGAAGTGGGCCTCGTTGTAGTTTTCCCAATATTTTGAAATCAAAATTGGGATGTTTAAGAACAATTTGAACATGTGTCTGGCTATGTCGTCGAGCGTTTAGGTGCAATAGAGAGAACCATGTAGTTAGATGTATATGATTGCTTACCTTATCATTATTCAAAATCTTTTCCAACGAATTAAAATTTATGGAAAAAAACGTATTTATATGAATATTTAACTTACAAAATAACGTGTAAAAAAAATATATATATATATATATATAATATATATATATATATATATATATAATAATTTCAATTAAAAATATTTTTAAAAATAACAGAACATTTAGTTAAAATGCTTTGGCATTAATCTATAGAAAAATTCAAATCTCAATAGCGCGGCATGAGGAAGCCCATATAACAGTGCTATTTGCCTTCGTGGATGATAGGTGGCATAATTAAAACGTAATAAATACGATGGAAATATGTTAGAACTCGTTCTGGTTATTGGACTTGTTATATGGGAGAGGAGCAGTTTCATTTCGCTGGCCGGGAGAGGAAATGAGAAAAGAGGGGAGGAGCGATGAGGTGACGCGAGATTTTGGGATTATAGTTTTATTCTGTGAGGATAATGTTGGAAACCAGATGTAATTCCAACTACCTGCCACTAATATTCAACAATGATTTAATGCTGGATCTAGAAATCAGCCGCTATATTTAATGAAGTTCTAGGAGTCGGCGGATACATTGATAATAGGGGAAGCTTCTCCATGAAGCCATCGACTGAACCCATCTCCAGAAACTTCTCTAGCTTGTATATATACATGTTAATTGATGAATAGAGGCAATTCCTTGTGTTAATTGTTTGTGTGTTGAGTTAAAGAGCTATGCGCCTCTGCTCTTTCATGGTATCAGAGCCAGGTTCAGGGCTAAGTGTGAGAGCCCAAGTTGAGCAATCAGAGTGGGTGAGATATCGCTGTAAAGTGAGTTGTACGTTACAGAGGAGAGCTGTGTGAGTTGTGCGTTATTGTGTTGCAGAGGAGCTGTGAGCCGTGAGCGAGGGCGATTGAGCCATGAGTAAAGTAAGCTTATAGTGAACCTGAAGCAGACCTGAGGCACGTTGAGGTGTGGCTGCTAGGAGCTTTCTCTGTATAGGTGTGGTAAGCGTGCTGAAAAACTCTGAGTAAGTGGGATTTGCAGAAGTTCCATGCATTCTTTTAGCATGCGATTTGCAGCAATATTTTGTTCTCAATATAAATAAATTTTGTGCGATCTAATAAGTAATAAGGAAAACTTGAAAATTATTTGATGGTATTTATAAAGATCAGCATCAAAGAATGATTTAGATCATTATGGTTTAAAGCTTCTTGCAAATATTCATGTTGGGATAAACTGTCCAGTCAGATAAATATCTGAAATCTGTTATGTTTATGCTCTTTTAATTGGCAATTATGTTAATGATGTTTCAAAAGCTGAAGATGGGTATAGCTATGTGGACCTAGTTTTGGTGTTGGTGTTCCAACCTTTGAAGAGATGCCTGCTATAATTCCACATTAATATGTAAGCTCTTTTGTTTGTTTACCACGTGGAATAGCCCACTCTTAATGAAGCTTGTTTTCTATGAAATGTAACTTTTGGAATAAGGTTTTGGTGGACGAAGGCTAATAAGGTATATGGTGTTGTGAAAATAGAAAAAGGAAGACGGAAAGGCAACCATATTTCTGAGCATTTATAAAAAAAATTAGTAATTTTATTTTGGGTGATTGGATAAAGTTTTTTATCATGGCAAATTTATTGCTTGATAATTATATGAATGAATCCACCAAACTTGATGGAGAAAATTATGTGAATTGGAAATTTAAGCTAATGACTATTTTAGAAGGAAATAATTTGTGGTCCATTGTAAGTGGTGATGAGCCCAAACCCACTGGTGCAGGTTCTATTTCTGATTGGGAGAGAAGGGAGACAAAATCAAAGGTGATGTTGCGTATCTCTGTAAAGGACAACATTATTCCTCATATCATATATTGCGAGACATCAAAATAAACATGGGATACGTTGAAGGGTTTGTATGAAACAACAAATACAAACCGAATCTTGCTTTTGAAGACTAAGCTTTTATCTCTGAAAATGGAAGCAAATGAAAGTATAAGCAATTTCATATCTCGTGTCAAAGATTTAAGTGATAAGTTAGGAGATATTGGTGAAAAGGTGTCTAATACTGACTTAGTCACCATCATATTAAATGGATTAGTGCAAGATTATCAAATTTTTGTTTCAAGTCTTGCAGCTAGAGAAAAACCCCCTTCATTTGATGAATTGACAGGAATTCTGCTACAAGAGGAGGAGAGGATGAAGAGCTTTAATTTGGGCTCTAGCAGTTCAGGTTTGGCATTGGTGGCCAAGGGAAAATATCCATACAGAGGCAAGCCATGGGACAAGAACAAAGGAGGCAAGTTTCAAGAAAAACAAAAGGTATGACACAGTCTACACTTCCAATCCATAAGAGAAATGATGAGTGTTATTATTGTGGCAAACGTGGGCATCATTCTAAATATTGTTATAAAAGGAAATATAATGAGTCTAGGCAAAGAAATAGAAGGCATAATTGAAATTTTGTGGATAAGGATATCAATGATGGATTTAAAAATCGCAGATTGTTTGTTTCTAGTGTTGCATTGTCTGTGGAAAATGATGATAAGAATTCTTGGTTCATTGATTCTGGGGCATCACTCTATACGTCTTGTAATAGGTGTGAATTTGCCTAATGGACAAGAGAAACAGATCCATAATGTGATGTATGTTCCTGATATCAAAAAGAATTTAATTTCTGTTTCTACTATTACTGACCAAGATTTGAAGGTGGAATTTGTTAAATCATAGTGTGTAGTGAAAGACAAGTACAAAGTTATTGCCATAGGAACCAGAGTTGGAGGCTTGTATAAGCTAGATGTGACTAAGAAAAGTCACCAAGCTTTGGCATCTACAACAATGTCAACAACAGATTTATGGCATCAAAGGTATGGACATCCAAATCACAAAGATTTAATGCTACTTCAAAAGAACACTATGGTTGAAGGGCTTCCTGTCTTGATGAATGATCATGTTGAATGTGAAGCATGTGTACTTGGAAAGCAACATAGGGATGAGCTTCCTATACATAAAGAAAAAAGGAAAAGGGAAATACTTGAACTAAATCACACTGATGTATGTGGACCTATGCAAACTAGATCTATTGGTGGAGCATGGTATTTTTTTTATTTTTGTGGATGATAGATCTAGGTATACATGGGTTTATTTCATAAGAAAGAAGAGTGATGTTTTTGAGTACTTTAAAGAATTTAAGAATATGGTAGAAAAACAAACTGGTAATTACATCAAAATTTTGAGATCTGATCAAGGGGGAGAATTCAAATCAAGAGAATTTAATCAATATTGTAAAAGCAATGGGATTCAGCAACAATTTTCAATGCCACATACACCTCAGCAAAATGGAGTTGCTGAGAGGAAAAATAGAACTCTAGTTGAATGTGCACGTAGTATGCTTCAAGGTAAAAATATATCTAATGTTTTTTGGGCTGAAGCCATTAATACAGTTGTTTATTTGAAAAATAGGAGTCCAACCAAGAGTTTAGAGCTTAAAACACCTTTTGAAGCATTTTGTGGGTACAAACCAAAAGTGAGTCATTTAAGAGTTTTTGGTTGCAAGGCATTTGCTCATATTCCAAAAGATGAAAGAAGAAAAGTTGATGCAAAATCAATTAAGTGAATATTTATTGGTTATTGTGATAAACAAAAAGCATACAAGTTGTTTGATCCAAGTACACATAGACTGCTTGCAAGTAGGGACGTGGTGTTTCATGAGAATACAAATGAAGGTGATAAAATAAATAATACTAGTGTGTGGCATGATATTGATGGTTATATCAAATTAGATCCAAGCGTTGAACAAGAACAGGAACAAGCACAGGAACAGATACAAACTGAAGAGCAAGGAGCATCAAGCAGTCATGATACTCCAAGAAGAGAAGAGGGGACTCCGCAAAGCAAAAAGAAAGATGAAAGCAGTAAAACTCCAAGAAGGTCATCACGTCAAAGTCAGGTACCTCTAAAGTAAAAATATTATGCATTAATGTCTCGGGTTATGAATGTTGTAGAAACTTCAAGCTATGATGAAGCTAAATAATATGAAGAATGGAGAAATGTAATGGATGAAGAATATACCTCTAGAATGAAGAATGACACAAGGGAATTAACAAAATTGCCCAAGAACAAAGTTCCCATAGGATGCAAATGGCTTTATAAATCTAAATTTAATGTTGATGGAAGTATTGATAAATATAAAGCTAGATTGGTTGCCAAAGGGTATTCAAAAAAGGAGGGAATTGATTATGAAGATACTTTTGCACCTGTAGCTAAGTTGAACACAGTTAGAATTATGATTGCATTAGCTACAAAATATAATTGGAAAATGCATCAGTTAGATGTCAAATCTGCATTTTTGAATGGTGAGTTAAAAGAAGAAGTTTATTTAGTTCAGCCTAAAGGGTTTACAAAACAGGGACATGAGCATTTGGTTTGTAGGTTAAAGAAAGCTTTATATGGCTTGAAACAAGCACCAAGATCATGGTATGTGATAATTGATTCTTTCTTTTATGAGAAAGGTTTTATGAGAAGCAAGAATGATCCTAACTTATACATCAAGGAAGATGAAGACAAGAATGTTGCTTTAATATTTGTATATGTTGATAATCTTATCATAACAGGAAATGCATGCAAGTTGATTGAAGAAATTAGAAATCAGTTGTCACATGTATTTGAGATGAAGGATCTTGGTGAATTGCATTATTGTTTAGGTCTTGAAGTTTGGAGGGATCCTCGCAAGACACTGATCACACAAAGCAAATATACAAGGGAAATCCTTAAAAGATTCAATATGATTGAATGCAAGGCAACATCTACTCCTTTAGAATAGAATGTCAAATTATGCAATGATGATGGAACCAAAGAGGTGAATGGCACTATGTACCGTTAATTGGTGGGAAGTCTGAATTATCTCACCACTAGCATGCTAGATATAGCATATTCTGTCAGCATACTTAGTCAATTCATGGCTAAGCCTTGTGAAAGCCATTGGAAAGCAGCAAAGAAAGTCCTTCGATATCTAAAATGAACACTTAATTTTGGTATTATGTATACTGATGAATTTGATGTTGAATTGGCAGGTTATTCTGATTCTGACTGGGCTGGAAATCCAGATGATAGGAAATCTACTACTAGATACGTGTTCAATATTGGTTCAGGACCAATATCATGGAGCAGTAAGAAACAATTAGCTGTTACATTGTCATCCACTGAAGCTGAATATAAAGCATTATGCAGTGCTACCTATGAAGCAATATGGATTAGAAGGATAGTTGAAGATGTTGGAGAAACACAATAGGCACCTACAGTAATCAGATGTGACAATCAAAGCACTATCAAATTGGCAAACAATCCTATATATCATGCAAGGACAAAACCAATTGAGACACAACATCATTTTGTAAGAGAAAAATTGCAATCAAAAGAAATTGACTTATGATATTGTAATACAAATGAAAATGTGGCTGACACATTCACCAAGCCTCTTGGAAAGGCTAAATTTGAAATATGTAGAAATATGTTGTACATTGTAGAAAATCCAAATTATGTTGTATGTCTAGCTGAGACTTAGACCAGTAGGCATGACAATTAAGAGTATAGTGTCTTGTTTATTGTATGTAGTTGGAATTAAGGGGGAGTGTTGGAAACCAAACATAATTCCAACTACCTGCCACCAATATTCAACAATGATTTAACGCTGGATCTAGAAATCAGCGGCTGTATTTAATGAAGTTCTAGAAGTCGGCGGATACATTGACAATGGGGGAAGCTTCTCCATGAAGCCACCGACTGAACCCATCTCCAGAGACTTCTCCAGCTTGTGTATATACCTGTTAATTGATAAATAGAGGCAAGTTCTTGTATTCAGTGTTTGTGTGTTGAGTTAAAGAGTTGTGCGCCTCTGCTCTTTTCAGATAACACTGTTGATATTTCAGCGTTTGAAGATTTGAATCTACCCTCTTTTTTTTTTCCTTTTCTTTTCGGTAGATTTAACTTAAGTAATGCATGGTTGGTCTTTCCATTTTATTTTTTGTTTTTCTTGTTTGTGTATTCTTTTAATCTTTAGTGTTTTGGGCTTTGATTTGATTCTTCCCAGTGTGTTCTTTTCCGTTTCCCAAACGTTTGGAATTCCTTGTCGATCTATGCAGAAGGGATGATGAAGGTTTAATCAATAGAAAGCGAATTCAAAGAAGTGGGTGTCACTGGGACTGTTGGAGCAAATACCCATTACAAGGACCTGGTAAAATCTAAAGGTTGAACTCTAAGAAATTTAGTATTATGGGCTTTTGAAAAGAGCCCTACTCTGTTTTGTTTCATTGTGCAATGACAGATGCACTTCTCTAAAGCGACGCCAGGATGACTTCGTGTATTTTTTTTGCTTTCGAGGTGGATTTTGTTCATGTTTGGTTTTGATCCATCCTAGTTATGAACTATCTTGTTTCCAGTCCTCCATGTGTTTTGTACCTCATTCAAAAGAAAGCTCTGCAGTTTGGATGGGATTCGATGCACCGTTCCCTCTCTTTTTTAACCGCAGCGGGTTCCTCTGGGTATGTAATCTTTAAAAAAATAATTTTACAGTAATCATGACGCATCTCTGTATTCTATTTTGTTTTATAAATTTTTCAGTGATTGCAGATGCAAAGAAGAATCCAGAGATAAGTGAAATTGTGAAGGCAATAGAGAGGCCGTGCAGGGGTTAAGATATTCTTGTAAATAATAATATTGGTCCTTCTTCTTCTTTTGACGCTTTTGTTTGCTGGTTTTGGTCAAACAATTGATTATTGATCGAGAACCGGGAATGCCTGAGTTGCAGGGCAGTAGTGACTGGATATATTATAAGTATTACTTTGTGCTTGTTCTAAGTTTTTCGAAAATTACATTTTCTTTTAATCGTTGTTTTAGCTTAATAGTTTACATATCAATGTACCTGTAGTTTTTATTAAATGCTAATTTTCGTCCGCCCAACTCACCTGCGGAAACTCTGAAATCATCTGGTTGCCTTCTGCTTACGCTTTTTTTCACTTTTTTTCACGAATGTCTTATTACTGGCAATTTCCTTCTGGGAAAAGGCTCGATGGAGTAAAACTGGGAAAAGGCTCTTTACCTTGGGTTTATTGTGATTATTTGGGTTTATAGTGACTATAGTTTCACTTTACACATTATTCTTACTTGAAGGGTTTTAGAAAATTAGTAAATACTTTCTGTTTTTAATGCTATTCTTTTAAATAAGTCAGTTTGATGATCTTAATTCCCGGCAACAATCTAATTAGACTTTCTTCGGCTCATTTTAGTCCTGGCAATTATTTTTCGAAAACGTTCAGCGGACAAAACAATGTAATGATCCTCTTTTGGTTACTTCCACTTGCAATCGATGTCAACTCATTTTATACCTTTTCAGTGGAAGTCGAGTTGTATGTCATTTACGATGGTAAGGCTTACGAATTAATGCTCCATATGTTTAGGCTTATGATGGTTAGGGTTACGAATTAATGTTCCATATGTATTTTTGTTTTTTTTTTAAAAGAGAAGTCGCGTCACTTTTTATGGGTGACTTATGGTTTTTTGGGAAGTTATTCCATTTTTATTGGTGATGATTTATAGTCGATGGTTTTTAGAAAGTTAAATTAGTGTATAAGTAACATAGTTATTTAAATTAAGTTAAATGGTTGGTAAATAAGAATAAATATTAATTTATAATAAATTTATTTTAATTAAAAAATTTCATAATTTAATTCAATTATAAATTAATTATTAAGTGAATGGTAAAATATTATAATAGAGATTTTATTTTTACATAATATAGGAGAATATTTTTATAAATATTTATAAATTGAATATTAGATTTTTTTTTAAATAGATAATTTTTTTTTGTTTTTTAATTAATTAATTAATTAAAAAATATAATATCAATAAATTCATTTTGAAATAAGTTATTATTTTTTTCCTAACCTGCAATATTTTTTTTTTTTGTGCAAAGATTATTCTATTAAAATAAAAGGGGAAAATTATTTACAAAGAGGTTTGAACCTCTGAGGGGCTATAGCCTGCCCTCTACCAAACAGTCTGTTGTAGATAGCATATTGCCTTCCATTTACAAAAATGAGACTCATGGAAGTGAGAATTCCGATAAGCTCGAGAGACCCATCACTAATCTGAGCTAAGTAAGTTCAAAGCTTCAGAAGAGGCCATGATTACAAAAATCTGTCCTTTACAGTCACTATTACAAAAATGATTGATAACCAGAATTATGTCCTAGAGACTGTGAAATTTCATGCTGTTGAAATAAGAAGCCATACATATTGAGAATTTCACACAAAAACCAAAAATCATAAGTTAACTTGTCGTAATTTCGCTGAAGCCAAGAGTAATTAGACCTGCGGTGGAAAGCCTGAAGCGTTCTCATTTGCCTGGTTGGGGGAATTTACCCAAGTTACCATCACATTGTTAGCAACTTCCATCGAATTGCCTTCTGGAGGAAGAACCAGGTTTAGAACATTTCCAGAGAGGCGCGCAGGCTCACAATCAATGATTGGCTTTTGAAGTGAAGTTGGCTGAGCATGAAAGTCTTCCTGTTGGCCCTCCTCGTGCAACATAGCTGAGTCATTGAGGACGACTCTAGCCAAGCTACCCTGAAAATCACTGGAATTTTGAGACTGAGACTATTCCCTAGAGGGCTCATCCGAGCTTGTAAGCTCATCTTCCTCCTCTGAGAAGATAATAGTGACAGTAGCTGAGATAAGAGGCATATTGAGCTTGCTTTTGAACTTGAACCGAGTCGAATGAAATGAGCTATTTAGGGTAGGTCTAGAAATGTCAGAGGGCAGAGAGGAAGGAGAGGCCGAGGCTAACAGAGTAATGCGCTGAGGGACAGAGCCATCACAACCCCGAGAGCCTCCACGAGATTCGGAATTACTGCCACGCCTAGGAGTGCCGCGACGACGGACCATGACTGGATGACTTTGCGAATTGAAGGAGCCGGGAGACAGACGATGAGGGTGAAGCGGTCGGACACAGGCTAAATGGACTCGGTTCGAGGACCAGACCTCTGTACAGAGGACTCGAATACAAAATTCGCAGTAGTTGGAATGAACCACCAGAAAAAACCAAACAAAGACAGAAAAAACCCGATGGACTAACCAGACATTATCATAAAAGGCCAAAACAAAACACCTTGCTGAGACAGGCGAAACGAAATCCTTGGACCAGACGCAGACAAAGAAGACTAACCCAATACACCAGACACCGGCGGAGAGAATCATAACCATATACCTGAACCATTTCAATTGAGACCAGTTAAATATCCATGGGGGCATCTAAATTCGCTAAGTTGAGAAGGGGCGTTGAGGACCTGGCCACCAGATAAGAAACCAAGTGCCAAATCCTGAAGACCTCAAAGCATATATGCCACGGTGAATGCGCTCCATACTGTAATTACTCGCCTGCAGACCTCGGGTACACTGAACCATTAATACCTGTAAATCCCAAACCTCGAACCGCCGGAACCAGCAAGTGGGAATGCACGCTGCCCATTTCGCATGCAAGACATTAACACATCTTTAAAACACCCGCATCTAAGTAACCTATAATATTAACAAACTATAACATTATAATAAAAATTATTTAAAAATTAAAATATCCATAATAAAAAATAACATACATAATCAAATATAATATTATAATAAAATTATTTAAAAATTAAAATATCCATAATAAAAAAACAACATACATAATTATCAATTCTCTGTTTGAACACAATTTCGATTAACTCCGACTGGACCCCACACGGACGAGAGTAAAAGTCGAAGTACAGAATTCAACCAATGATCTACACCTTCAGCAAACAACAAGGACTGAATGACAACTCACATAGGCGACGTGGCAGCATTGAATGAGATCTGGATTCATCATCCGGAGGCCACAAAATTTGCGTGGTGTTTTGCAATGAACATTAAAGGAGATAGGGCATTCATCTGTAAGTTAAATTTACGAATAAGATGTTATCGATGAGTCATTTACACATTAAATAGATTAATTTGCAGCAAGAATCAGTAAGAATTTTTTTTTGTTTTTCTTTAATTTATGTTAACGGTATAATAAGTCTTATAGTTTATAATTGTTTTAGGAATTATTAT
The DNA here is from genome assembly GCA_000404065.3 of Pinus taeda. Taxonomy (NCBI): domain Eukaryota; kingdom Viridiplantae; phylum Streptophyta; class Pinopsida; order Pinales; family Pinaceae; genus Pinus; species Pinus taeda. Next base: position 69,941 of record APFE031085245.1, on the reverse strand, counting down.
AAAAAAGCAGAGAGGTAATTATTCATTTGTATTCTATTCAGCAAAGGTTATAATTAAGACTTTTAACTTTTGTCAATTGTTTTAGAAAATATTTTTTTAATAAGAAAAAGAAAATTTTCAAATTTAGTTAATAGTTATGTAAATATTTAATGTTTACACTAATATGTGTATATTTAAATACAATTTTTGTTATGAATATTATATTATAAAGTTCAATTTAAAAATTAGAGCTATTGTATTTGGATTTTTAATAAAAATTTGAGGATTATAATTTATTTTTTCAATTTATCATTTTAAATTTTATATAAATTTATATTAATCTTACATATAACTTGTATTTTTTGCTATAGTCTTGACTTATTCAGAGTAGAGACATTTTTCCTTTTGTTCCCTATTCAATTATCATTTCACATGGGTTTTATGGGGACTTTAGAATTGGCTATAGCTCACATTAGTATCCATTAGTTACCAAATGGAGACAACTTTTTTACTTTAATTTAGTTCATTTAAACAAAGCAACAAGTACAAGTTACTATGAAGCAAATGCTGTGTTTGTGGGTCAACTCTTCTCTGGACCAATTTTTCATTATTATCAAATATGAAGCAAAATGTTGCATTTATGCTTATGCAATGCATGGCTCGAGGGGAATAAATGAAAGAAATATTTGTGAGTTACTTATTTAATTTTACGGTTTAAGACTAAAGAACTCCTAACGGGGACTTTTGGATGGTTAAAGTTTGTTGTTATGTTTATTTTAAAACAAATAATAACCAAGAGAATTGTTGGAACTCATAGGAGAGAGCATTAAGATAAAACTCTTTTTAATAGATAGTCAACGATTTTTCTTTCCTTCGACATAAAAGATAATCCCATAAAGAAAAGAGCCAAGGAAGAGAACCAAGGATGGTTAAAATTCGTTGTTATATTTATTTTAAAACAAATAATAACTAAGAGAAATCTTGGAATTCATAGGAGAGTTAGTTATATTTCTCTCTTTTGAGATAATCTCATAAGGAAAAGAGTCAAGGAAGGCAACCATGCAGGAAGTTGAAGGCATCAGGAGGAAAGGAATTGGATTTCCATGAGGTATTCTTGAGCTAGACAAAGAGCTAATGGAAACCTCAATACTAATATTAGTTCCACGTTGAATCTATGGTGGTTATGATGCTTGAGAATTAACCCTGATGGGGTTATTCATAAAAAAAAGGGTGTTCTAATATAAAAATGTTGGGGGAGAGAAAATGAAATAATTGTCTTTCTCATGGTTCAGTGGTGTGGTTACCCTATGAATTCCTAGATGACCCAAGATAACAAACAAATACTCATAGTAAATACTATGATACTATATAAGATTTGTGCACAATTAATGGATTCATAGATGACCCAACATAACAAACAAATACTCATAGTAAATACTAGTGATACTATATAAGCTCCGAGCACAATAAAATCTTTTGTGTGAATTCACTTTCAAATAATTTGGTTATGAAATTTGTTTATGATCTAGACATCGGCATACATTGGACAAGAATATGTTCATGCAATTGTATTTTGAAACTGAGTAGCTACATAACGTGTCTCTTTTGTGTGAAGTCAATTTCAAATAGTTTGGTTATGAAATTTGTTTATGCTATAGAAAGTGGCATACATTCGACAAGAATATGTTCATGTAATTATATTTTGCAACTGAGTAGCTACAAAATGTGTCTGTAATCTAGACAACAATAATTTAAATACTAATAATATGTGGTTTATATGTGTTGTGCAAATTGACGTTTCTGAGAATAAAGAAATTCAGCACAAAAATTAATTATATAGTGGAGTTAAACTTTCAAGGTATTTTCCTTCTAATATGTTAAGGAATAATGGGAAATTAAAAGCTACTAGGTAGGTTCACCATGTGTTGAAGGAATTGTAAATTAAAATAGATAAATACTAAATAAGTTATATGAATGAGTATGTATTAACTGAACGAAAGAAGAAGAAAAATAATAGTGACCAAGGATTACCGCTCAAGTTTGTTCCCTAGCCAGGTTGGACCCAAACAGCCACCTCAGAGCAACCTTGAAGTGGAGATGAAGTGTAAATAAGTTGAGACACCTAAACTCAATTCCAGAACAAAAATTCAAGTTGCCTGCCTAGCCAGGTCAGACCCAAACGACCACCTTAGAACAATCTCGAAGTAGAGACGATGTATAAATAAGTTGAGACACTTAAACTCAATTCCAGAACCAAATTCATGTAGTTGTTGTGCACTAAAAGAGAGGGAAAAACTCTTCTTTATGCACTAAACATGCTAGAATGGAGACTCAAATATCGCTTTAAGTGTAGGTTAGATTAAGAGATTTCCATGACTAAAACAAATTTGTATTAACTAGTAACTCATAACTACTCCATTGAGAAGCACACAACAACTCCAACTCAACTATTCTCTGAAGCAAACTATTAATCAAAGAAAGAAAAACAATAATTGCATACACATATTACATAAAGAATTGAGTTCAAAAAGCATGGAACCTAAATTCAACATGTTTCATCACTGAAGTGCATAGAACGAAAGGAAAGAATAATTTATTCCTAGCGCATACCTTAATAAAAGGGAAAATTAAATACAACATAACCGAACTTCCTTCAGGTGTTCTCAGTCTAGCAAAACGTTGCCAATCCTGAACAAAAATAATATCAAGGTTTACATAGATGATAACCATTACAATATTATGAACCCCACAACTTCTTTCATGGACTATAATTTATTCGATGTATTTAAACAGAGAAATTAAAAAAGATAAGCATATAACACAACTCTAATAGAAACAGTTTGGAAAGGATCAAAGTCTAGTTTAAGATCTTGTAATGAAAAACCCTCTATCAGGACGTCATGCTGAGAAACCTTCGTACATGGAAATTCATGAAGAGACATTGCATTGGTGAATTTGGTACCTTACCTATGCATGTAACTTGCAATCAAGGGGGTCACAATAAAATATGTTTTATTGAAAGGAGATTAATGTAGGGAAGAGACATAAACTAATTGAAATTAGCATGTACCATACCTAAGAGAAGAAAGACATTGAACCCATACCAGGTGCCCTACAAAAATAATCAGTAAACACTAAATAATTTAGGGAAACCATAGAGTTTAGTGAATTCAATATTTGATTATACATAACTTTGGAAAATTTAATACATCAATTCCTTACGTGAAGGTCTTGGTAAGTCTAGACGAAAATTGGAGAAAACGTAGCCATTGGTTGAGCAAAGTTGTAGGATTAGAGAACCACCCTCAACCTTTCCCTGTTGGAAGATCACATAGATTACCCTCATAGAAACTACAAAAATTAAGGTCTACAAGTGAAGAGAAGGAAGGTCGACCTACCAAGGTTGCAGCAGAGCGCTCATGGCACACATCCTTCATGAATGAATGACATACCCCATCAAAAACCGAGCAATTTTCCTTATCCCCTCATGATAAGGCATAGTTGTAGGATTGAAACCCTACCTGATTGATGGTGTGGCTCTCTCCTAGTCTGATTCATAGAGTTATTGAGAAAGTTTGCCTTATTAATTGTGCCACTATACAACTGGTGCCTAATTAACACCAGGGAACATGATTAGCTATATAATAATCACCTCCATAATATCAAACATACATCAAATAACCTTGTTGCATAAGGGGTATGCACTTTAGATGAATGCAATGATAAGAAGTTGTCAAATATTATATTATGTTCATCCAAGCACACATGCAGACATATCTATCTATCTATACATATATATATATAATTAATATATATATATAATAATATATTATAATTATATATATATATATATATTCTTATTAAGATTCGTTAAATTTTCTTATGCCTTGCTAGAATTCTGTGATATGAATTAATGCCTTAGAGGGTCCCTTTACTATTATATTCATAGTAAGGATTTAATGCTAACAATTTTTTTATATAAACCTAATGAGTGTTATAGGTGGTATCAGAGCGCAGGTTCAATGTTGTGGCCTATTTGGGCAAATGAAGTAGTAACAAAGTGTGTTAATGTGCGCAGAGGGGAGAGGAATGATGAAGAGGGAAGCTGGAATTTTACCCCCAATGAGGCAAACTATTGAATCTTGTCCCATATCGATCACATAAGCAAATCCGTAAATGTGGGTGAATTTTGGTGAAGAATGACGAAACTCGGCTGCTACGCTGTTAGAAATCATCTAATAGCTTAAATGTGAAATGACTTGTTTGAGAACTGAAAATGAAATATTAATGCTAGTTTAAGAACGAATCGTGACGAGTATTTTAGACAAGAAAAATCAAATGACTTCTATACCTAGCCACGATAATGGAGTGAGATATGAAGAACCTACACCATGGAATGATAATATGCTAGAAAGAAGCCACACCAATAGAACTGAAGGAGATAGAGATGATAACAAAGAGAAGTTTCACAACGTTTCTAATAAAAGGAGAACAAAGTAACATAAAACCTAATTACAGGGGAATTTCGAAAAATAATACCCCCAAAATTTGATGGTGAAGTGGAGGAAGCTATAGAAGTGTAGATTATTGATATGAATAAATATTTCCAAATCTATGAGTAAGATAATAACTTTAAGTCTAGGATGGCTATTTACGAGCTTCAGGAAAAGCTACTTTATTGTGGGAATAGGTAAACACAATGCAAGGAATTAAAGAGAAAGAGGTGAATTGGGATGAATTCCGGAAGCATTTTAAAAACAAATATCTAACAAAATGGTTTTATGACGAGAAAGCAAAGAATTTTCATGATTTAAAGTAGGGGAAGCTAACTATGGATGAACTTGTGACCAAGTTTACATCACTACTAAGATATGTTTCATATATTTGTGTGGAGAAAGCTAAAGTTCAATGCTTTATTAGTATTTTTCCCACATATATGAAGGAGAAGATAGAATTTTATAACCCCAAGACAATGGATGAGAAAATTCGGAAGGCGTAAATTTGCAAACAACAAGTAAGGAAAAAGAGGGATGGTGGTAAAGGTTGGTCACATAAGAAAGGGAAAAATAATTTCTAAAATACCATAAACATAAAGACTGAAAGTTTTAAAAGTGTACAGAAAAGCCAGCCAAATAAACAGTTTCGGAGAAATCAACAAAAACTAAATGGAAAATTGGACACAAACAAATAGAAGCATCAAGCAAGTAGGAGCCTGGTCAATCGCAAAAACCCCCTCTACATTGTTGGGGGTGTAAGAAACCCCATTATTATAAAAATTCCCCCCATCATTCTAGGGCTAAGCAAGATACTAATGTACATGAAACTTCTATAGTTGGTGAGGTGGTGAGGAGTATGCCAAGGATCAGTGTTGCGTTACAAGATCATCAAGATGATTCTCAACCTACCATGATAGAGCTGAAAGGTAATTTATTTAATAATATTGTGTCTATTTTCGTAGATCTTGGAGCAAGTTTAAGTTATTTTAACCTTAAAGTAGTGGAAAAATTATCATTTATAAATTCATAAATTTAAAAATCCCTAGTTGGTACAATTAGTTGCTGGAGCAAAGTGAAGATTGACCTCTAAGGTACCAAATTGTTCTGCTGAAATAGGAAGACAACAAATTAAGACTAATTTGAATATATTTCCACTAGGATCTTATGACACATTGATTGGAATGGGCTGGTTAGAAGGGAATTGGTCCTTAGTGAATTGCAAAGAAAATTTTATTAGTTACCTTGTTAAAGATGGCTCCAAGCAAGAAATCCAAGGCATTAAAAAGCCAATAAAATTGTGTCCCGTTATTGCCTCTCGGTAAGGAAAATATGCTAGAAAGGGCCATGTGATATATGTTGTTCAAGTTGCATATTCTAATACTAAGGAAAAGACAACTTCCTTAGAGAACATACTAATAATCCAATATTTTGTTGATTTGTTTCCTGAGAGCATACCAAAGTTAACAGAGCTCAAGATGAAATTATTGGAACTCCTCGACAAAGGGTACGTATGTCCAAGCGTGTCAACATGGGGAGCTTTGATGTTGTTTATAAGGAAAAAGGATGGAACTTTAAGACTTTGCATTGATTATAGGAAAATTAATAAACTAACTATCAAGAATAAGTACCTATTGCCCTGAATTGATGATATATTTGAGCAAGTTAAAGATGCTACAGTTTTCTCTAAGATCAATTTATGATTGGCTTAAAATCACATTAGATTGAAGGAGTGGACATTTGTAAGATAGCGTTTAGAACTTGCTATGGAAATCATGAGTTTTTGGTGTTACCTTTTGGACTTGCCAATAAACCAACAACGTCCACGAGTCCAATGCATGAGATCTTCCAATCGTTTCGGGATAAATATGTCTTGATATTCGTAGATGATATTCTAGTTTATTCCATAGATTTAGAGGAACGGAAAGAACATTTGTGTATAGTTACAAGTCTTATGGAAGCATCAATTGTATGTTAAATTTAACAAGTGTGATTTTTACAATGACCAAATCCAATATCTGGGACATGTCATTTAAGTTGGGGGTATAGTTGTTGGTCCTGAAAAGATTAGAACCATTATGGAATGGTATGTACCCAAAGGTGTAGCAGATATATTATCCTTCATGATTTTGGTAAGGTACCACCACCATTTTATTGAGGGGATTTCTAGAATTTCTTACCCTATTCCTTCCCGACAAAATAAATGAAGAACTTTCAAGTGAACAACAGATTTCCATCGAAGTTTTGAGTAGCTGAAATAACTATCAACAATTTCCCCCATTGTAAAGATTCATGACCCGAACAAGGAATTTGTTGTCTACATGGATTTCTGTCAAGAATGGATAGGGGCAATGTTGAAGCAATATGGGAAAGTGATAATATACGAGTCTTGAAAGTTGAAGGAAAATGAACAAAGATACTCTACCTATGACTTGGAATTAATTGTTGTAGTCCATGCATTGAAAATTTGGAGACACTATCTACTGGGCAAAAAATTTCTACTAATGACAGGTCATAATAGTTTAACGTGTTATTTTAAGCAGCCTAATTTGAATGCCTATCAAGAAATTTGGTGTGCATTTCTTAGTGAATTCAAATTATACATTAAGCATCTAGAGGGGAAATAAAATTGTGTAGCAGATGCATTAAGAAAGAGGTTGCATTGTCTATATGAACTTCACTATAACTAAATAGAATTTAAATTTTTGGAATAGATCAAAGAGGCTGCCAAAAAAGAATTAGAATATATTTTTTTATGGAAAAAATCCCATGAGACCAACAACTTTGGAAAACAGTATGAATATCGCATTAATGAGGATTAGTTGTTAACTTTTAAGGGGAGAATATATGTCCCTAACCAGATTTCAGTTAGACAACTAATTCTGGATGAATTTAATAGAATTCCTTAGACTTCTTACTTGATTACCAAAACTTATTTCAACAATAATAATAGGACTAATTTTGGGTAGGAATGATAAGAGATATTGTAGAATATTTAGCAAAATGTCTAGAGTATCAACAAGTAAAAGCTAAACGCTAAGACCCTGCCAAACTTCTCCATCCACTACCCATTCCTGAGTAGAAATGGGAAGTCATTACACTTTATTTGATAGTGGGGTTGCCTAGATCCAAGAGACAAAATGATTCAATCATGGTCGTAGTAGACAAACTCAATAAAACAACTTATTTTTATTTTGGGGCAATCTACTTATAAGACTATTTGAATTGCTAATATTTTTTATGAAATATGTTCTTTGATTGCATAGTGTACCTAAAGTAGTTATATAATATAGAGATGTAAAATTCACCTCTACATTTTGGAAGGCTATTTTGACAATATTAGGAGCCCATGTATAGTTCAACATTGCATACCATCCACAACTAGGTGGGCAAACCAAACAAGTGAACCAAATACTGGAAGATATGCTAAGGATGTATGTTATGTAGAAACCTAGCAAATGGGAAGAATATTTACATTTGTTTGAATTTGAATATAAAAATAGTTAACATGAATCTTTAAATATGATCCCATTTGAGGTGTTATATAAGAGAAGGTGTAAAACACCTACTAATTAGAATAGTCCTAAAGATAGAAAAATGCCAGAGACAAATATGTTAGCAGAAATAGAGAAAACAATGAAGAAGGGATGACAAATCTCAAAACATACCCAATATAGGTAGAAGGTTTTTGTTGATAAGGAAAGAACCTATCGAGAATTTAAAGTCAGGGATCATGTATATGTATGAATCAAACAAAAGAAAAGTACATTGAGATAGCGTGGTTGTGCAAAACATACCCCTTGATTTTGTGGTCCTTTCCAAATATTGGAAAGAATTGCACCAGTGGCATACCAATTGGAATTACCCAGTCATATGTTACTTCATAATGTATTTCATGTTTCATTGTTGAAGCGATATGTATATGACCCTACACATGTTATTCGTTGGCATGATATTCAGGTAAAATTTAAAAAGGAAAATTTAATGTTGTATAAGTAATATTGATGTAATGATAAGCATGAGCTAATTACAGTGTATGTTTTTGCAACAGGGTGAGTAAGGTGTAGAGTTCCTGGTACAACCTCAACATATTCTCGAGTGGAGAGAAATAATGTTACGAAGGTGAGCCATCAACGAGGTTAAAGTTCAGTGGAGGCACTTTAGCCCAGAAGAGCTGACCTGGGAGGATGAAAACTTTATGCAATAATATTATCCTCACTTATTCAAAGGGCAAGACTAATTACAAGGGACAATTTTATGCACTGGGCGGGGAGATGTAACGCACCTCCAGACATTGTGAATATTTGTGACTTGCTTGCATTTACTTTTACTGTTTAAGAAAAAATAAGTTATAGGATGAGTGGAAGCGTAACGATAATTTTAGATGGTTAAAGTTTGTTATGTTTATTCTAAAACAAATAATAACTAAGGGAAATCATGGAATTCACCGGAGGGAACCTTAACATAGAACTCGTTTTTCCAGATAGTTAAGAATTAGTTACCTTTCTTTCCTTTGAGATAAAAGATAATCTCAAGAAGAAAATAGACAAAGAATGCAGTCAAGGAGGAAGTTAGAGGCATCAAAAGGAAAGGAATTAGATTCAAAAACTTGTATAGGACACTCTGAGGATGAGGCAGGACATTGCCATAACTTATTTTTGAGAAGGACAGAGAGACAATGGAAGCCTTAAGATTAATATTATTTCTAGTTTGAACTTAGGGGGTTCTGATGCCTCACAAATAACCCCTATGGGGTTACTAATGAAAAGAAAATGGTTCTGGCATATAGATGATTAGGGAGAGAAAATGATGTAATTGTAATTCTCACGATTAGGTGGTGTGATTACCCTGTGAATTCCTAGAAAAACTGACATAACATATAAGTACTCATAGTAAATACTAGTATGTATAAGCTTTGTGCACAATTAAAATCTTTTGCATGAATTCAATTTCAGATAGTTTGGTTATAAAAGGTGTTTATGATCTCGAGACTGACATATAGTGTACTAGAATATGTTCATGCAATTGTATTTTGTAATTGAGTAGCTATGAAACATATATGTAATCTAAACAATAATAATTTGTGGTTTATATGTAGTGTGTAAACTGGGCTTTCTAGAAATAAACAAAGTCAACACAACCATTAATTATATGGTTGATTTAAAATTTCAGGGTATAATCCTTCTAATATGTTAACGTATAATAGGAAATTATAAGCTACCTAGTAGGGTTCTCTATGTGTTGAAGGAATTATAAATTAAAATAGCTAAAAATTGAAGAATTCATATGAACAAGCATGTACTAACTGAATGGCGAAAGAATAAAAATAAGAGTGATTGAGGGTTAGCACTCAGGTTGGTTCTTTGGCCAAGTTAGACCCAACCAATCACTTGAGAACAATCCTGAAGTGGAGCTGATAGATAAATAATATGAGACCCTTAAACTAGATTCTAGAACAAAATTCATGTAATTGATATGCACTAAAAGAGAGGCCATAACTACTGTTTACACAATAAAATGTGCTAGATTGGAGACTCAAATATCACATAAAGTGTAAGTTAGATTAAGAACTTTCCATGACTAAAATGAAGTTCTATTAACAGGTAACTCAAAACTATTCCATGTAGAAGCACACAACAACTTGACTATTCTCTGAAGTAAACTATTAACCAAAAAAAGAAAATAAATAATTGCATACATATATTACATAAAGAATTGAGTTAAAAGAGCATGAAACCTAAATTCAATATGTTTCATCACTGAAACTACTACACAAGTGGCACTTTTAAGACATTTTTTTAAGACATGAAATATTTTGTCTTAAAAAGTCAATTTTTATTTTAGCTATTTTACATTAAAATTTAATGTCAATTAAATTGTCTTAAATATAAAATTTAAGACAAAAAATTGAGACAAAAAAAAAATTGAAGACAACATTTTATGTTTAGGACCAAAAAATTTGAGACAAATATTTTAATAGAAAACTTTATATCTAAGAGAAAAGCACTTTGAGAAAAAAAATGTATATTTAAGACAAAAACAAAAATATTAGGCAAAAACACTTTAAGGAAAAATACTTTAAGAGGAAATTTTATATACAAAAATGGTTTGAGACAAAAATATTTTAAGACAAAACCTTATATTTGAGACAGTGACCACTTAAGACAATGGCAATTAAGATGAAACTCATTTAAGACAGTTAAGAATTAAGACAAAACTATATCAATTTAAGGAAATTATCTAGCACCTGTAGAATTGACTCTTACACCCTAAGTGCACCATCTTGCAGGCTATCACTGTCTCGTGGCTATATCTTGGTTTCTATTTCACTTACCATTCATGTTATATTATATAAAGATAACTATTTATTTAGCTCTTCATTTTGAGGGGATAGATGAGTCTAAAGAAGACAATATTTTTTCTTGGCAAGATTTCTCGAAAATCAATTCATCCTTTGTCCCTTCGATCTTTGCTGATACAATTAGAGACAACTTGTTTTTCGTTGCATTCAGTGAGTTTTCATAGAGATTCCATGAGTTAATAAGGAATAATTATATTTTTTATTTTTGAAAATAAATATTCAAACACATGAAATTTAATCATAATCAATTTATTTCTTTTATATTATATTTCATTTCTCATTTTTTTTCTAATTAAAATAAAAAATTAAGAATATTCTAATTACATTATTTTTCTAATTAATCCCTGCAATAAAAATGTAATATTTTATAAGTTAGAATATTGTTTAACCAGTTTTTAGGTATTTAAAATTTAATTTAAGGTATAATTTATTTTAAAATCCTAAAAAAAATAAAAGATAAAAGTAATAAATAAAATAAATAATAAATATTAACTTATTTAAAATGATGTGAATTTTTTTAAATTACTTCAAGTAAAACTTTGATATAATTTTGAAAGAAATTAGATGCAATATATATATATATATATATATATATATATATATATTATATATATATATATATATATATAATATATATATATATATATATATAATTTCAGAAATCCAAAAAAAAAAATACAAATTATGAAGTATATACATTTTAAACCTTCAATTTTTTTCTTTCTAAATGAAAAGTGAGAAATTTGATTTTTGCATGTCTTATACTCACGTCTAAATTTTCTTTTCACCATGGACAAATATATCATAGAGATTAATAACAATAATTTAATTATTTCTTAGATAATATTTTAGTATTTAAAGTTTTTTCTTATTGTAAAAGAACTTTCTACTAATATGGTAAAATATATATATACAAAATGTAGTTTAATATTTTTTGATATAATTTATTGTTAGGTATTAAGATTTTCGTAGAAATTTTCATCTAGTAATTAGAAAACCATTAATGCAATATCTAGGACCCAGGTAATATTAGCAATTGATATCATTTCAAACTAGGGAATAACGGGCATGTGATTTGTCTTCCTCACTTAACAGAGATATATATAAATAAATTATGAAGGAGTTTGAAAGAGTACTTCTAGCATAAACTTTAATTTGACCTAAAAAGTCATTGTCATGGCCCTATAGTCACCCACATCGGAGATTGACTTAGTGAACCGAGATGGCCCATCACTATAGATTTGTGGTGCATCCTCACTCATTTCATCTTATTGATTTTCTCAATCTGAAACTACGTGATTCCATATTACACCTCACCTTTTATATTGCATGATTATTAAAATTCGTAAGCTTAACACTTATTGAAGTATGTAGATAATCATTCCATACAATTATGCCTTATCATACCCAATATGCAAATGATATGAATGAAAGTAATCTTATAGAATCACCAACCCAACTGGCTTAACAATTGTCAAATATTCAAATGTGTTACAACCAAATGAACTCTAGACTCGTATAGCAATTTAAAAACTTTAATAACACACAATTCATATAAAATTATCCCCAAATCTCCTATTTGATTTACTGACATCGATTGCAACTTTGTTATACATCAAAATCGTTTCAATTGATAGAAATAGTACGTACTCTCGTACGCATGAAATGTATAAGAGTTATGTTAAGTGAAGGAAAGAAAGTTAAGTCTAATATTAAAAGTGAAGTGGGTCAGAGTTATAAATTTAATGCCTTGTCAAGAAAATCTAAGTTAAGGAAAAGAAAAATGTCGATTTATGTTAAAGTGAAGTCAGAAAAGTTTAATTAAAGTGTCAAGTCATAGTTTTCATGAGGAAAAGAAAGTTAGAGTTTGCATGATTCCATATTTATAAATTTTAGTGCTTATATACTCATGGTTGGGCCATTGTAATGTGAAGGAAGAAGAAAGAATAAGTGTAAATTGATGGATGTATATGAGAGAATAATTAATTATTAGAACTTTTTTATTCAAGAAGAAACATGTGTACTTATTTGTCTTGTGATTGCATGTTTATCTCTGTCTCTAAATAACAAGTGGTATCAGAGTAAGGTTTAGTGAGGTTTCAAATAATGAAAGGAGTTAAGAAGGTCATGAGTTACTTCCACTAAGAGCCTTGGCTATTATGAGTAGGCCGCAAATCAAAGTTTGCATCTAGTGGTCCATAAGTAGAAGCTAGAGATCATTGAGAGTTTTTAAACCCAACTACTAAAATATTAGTGTGAGTAGCCTATAAATCCACCACCATATCAAGAGGAAAGAGCCACCACACTCACCAAAGAAGGAGTCTCCATCATAAGCTATATCCATGAGCCTTCATAAGAATGTGCATAGAAGAGCTTAGAAAAGTTACTAGTAGTTGTTTGGAGACACCATTAAAGTGAAGGTTAAAATTTTTAGTTTTAAAGATAATAAAGTGTATGTGACATTTATTTCTAGAAGGTTGAAACAATAAGGAAATAAGACATAAAACAAAATAAATATTTGAAGTCATGTGTCACAAAGAAACACTGAATAAAACTGATAAAATAAATCAAAATGATATGAAAATGGGGCACTTTGGCTTCTTCTCTAACTTACAAGCACCTCTCCCACTTCCAAAGCTTAATTTATTTCCAAGTCTTTATGATTAACCAAATGCGGAATTAATAATGTGCTTGAAAATAAGATGTATGCTTATGGTTGTTTTAAACTGTTATGTGTTGTAAATTGATTTGCTTAAACTAATATAAAAACATATAATGAACAAATAAAGCAACAATGCCACAAAACTCTTGGGCTATGTCTCCTTGAGATTTAGTCAACTCGACTAGGCTCTCTAGGATTATGGTATAGGTCATTTTACAAGCTCCTGGCTCAAATCCACTAGTTTACACAAAACGCAATGGGTTTACACACCATCTTATCCCTAGCTTTGAAGCTCTCAACCTTTCTCGCCCTGGCTCTTGCTTTGGCTCATAGCTCTGGCTCTGGCTCTAGCTCTGGCTTTTGGCTTTGGCTCATGGCTCTGGCTATGGCTCTAGCTCTGGCACTTGGCTCTCGACTCTGTCTCTGGCTTTCTACAACTTTCAGCTCTCTGGCTTTTCACTTGACCTCCAAGTGACTCCAAAGACTCCCTCAGTTGCTCTGTGCATTAGCTTTTCGCTCTCTTGCTTCTGCCTTGCTCTCAATTGAGCGCTCTGCCTCCTTTGAGGTACTTTTTTGACTTTTCGGCTACCCCAGTTGTTTCTCTACATATCATCATCTCTCTTCGCCTTTGCGGCTTCTCTGCTCCTTATCAGTTCGACTGGCCATCTAGCTCTAGAGCTTTGTGGCTTCAAAATGAATCATTTCCTATAAAAGCACTCGGTTGCAGCGTGGCATGATGATCAAGAGCAGTTACACATGTTTCGGGGCGTTCTCGTAGGCAAAAACCCAAAAATTGAGAAAATCCCGTTACACAGAGAATGTCTGCAAAATACATTATCAGGCGTGATATTCAGGCATGAAATTCCATTCAATCACCCCTAAAATCCCTATCGGGTTCACCATTAGGTGTTATATCACATCGCATGAGCATTTTGGGTAAAATCCCAAATACACGGGAAATACATGAAAAACCCAACAAAATTCTTTTTATCGGAATTCAAATTATATCCAAAATTTCCCTAATATCATATCAAGCCTACCTTGGGTCGCTTTCACAAGCTCCATCGTCGATCTGGGTGATCTCCGATCCAACGATCAACATGCGGCTTCAAGCGGCTTAAGGATACAGAGGTTACTCCCCTGAAAAGGTGGTTTTCCTCTCTCCTCCTCCAGCCACCTGTTGTTCAATGTATGGAATTGGGCAGAGCTGGCCCAATACCATTTACTACTTGAGGCTCGGCCGAAATCCTGCTTATGGAACTCAAATTTTATGAATCGCGCCTATAATTCCCCTTCGGGTCTGACTTTATCGCTTCGGGTGTCTTTCCTTTGTATTTCGGTTTTCACACCGAAATGCACTAATACGCAGAAAATCCCTTTTTCTGGAACTCAAATTTTATAAAGTCATGGTTATAAACCTGTCGGGTTTGGCGTTATCACCCCTTTTACATTGTTGTGAGGTGACGTTGCGATGCGATATATCGCAATCACAAGTCGCATTGGCCCAGGGGTCCATCCTTTGCCTTGTGGCATCGCCGACGCCAATCCACCAATATCGCCGACACCAATCCACCAATATCAGCGATCGCAATATCGCATTGCCCAGGGTCTTGACATAAAACACAGGCCTATCTCCAACCTGATATATCAGAGATCAGAGATTGGGGGTCTCTCCCTTTCCGCTTAAGTCTGCCTCTTGGACCCTCCTATGATGCAATTTCCCTTTATAAGGGCTTTGCCATTTTTAGGGGATTTTGCCTCTTTTTCCAAAGAACAAAGGGCATGTTCTTTCTGTGTTAACTTCTGCATCTTAGGTCCATTTTAGCCCATTCAAGTTGTAGTAGATTCAGAACGAAAATATCTCTACCTTGTATTTATTTCCAGGAACTTCCTTGGACTTTCGTTTTCCACTGTGAGGAACACTTAGACTTAGGAGCCTATCCAAAATCTATTTTGGATCATGCCTTCCCACTAAAAGAACTTTTGGTCTCCAAAAGATTGATATACTGATATGAATAGTAAATGAGAGTAACAACACCCTCTTCTTTCAACCTCCACACACTTGCCTTTGCATAGTGCCTCTGAACCAAAGTCTATGACCACTTCACTTCCTCGATGGGCTAGTCTTCCTGGGAGGAACTATCTTCCTCCTTGCTTTCCTGGAGAATTCCTACTGAAATGGTCATAGAAGGTAGTTTGAACTACTCTACCTTGATCATTGATCCAAGGGGGCTCAAACAAATGTGAAGTAAATATACTCCACAAAACTTTCACTAGTACCTGTTTGAAAAGCTGTAAAAAACAACTATTAAAAACAACAGAAACATAGACAAAAAGTAGATGGCATAAAATATTGCTTCAACAAAAGAAACATATTTCACATCTTGTGAACAACTCCATGTCTTACATATGCATACAAATGATGGAATAGATAACAAGCCCACAAAACATGCCTTTAAACAAATGACGCTTCAAGTCAAGCATGTAGAAAAAGACCATTAGGACTCTTTTTCAAAATATGAAACACTTCATCATTATCTCCATCTTGGAAACCACATCAACTTTTCTCAAGTCAATATTACATCCATGTTAGAACAAAGCAATCAACCCTTCAAGTTAATTACACATACATGTTCAAAAACAAGGAAATCATCAGCATCCCTACGTTCATGCACATCAAGCTCATGCATGCATTTCATTCTTCAACTTTCTCTTAAGCACACTATAATTTCGAAGCTAAAATGAACATAATGTTGCAGCAACAAAGTGAGTATCCTAGTCAACTTTTTCCATTAATGCTGCAACTTGCATTCCATTAACAAAGAAATGTAAATAGATGCACCAATAGACATGCAGTTTTAATTGGATAAGAACTCTAACCATTCCTCATCAATCCATTTCAAAGGTACTACCTTTGTTTACACATCAACATCAACATGTGAATCATCCTGAAACACATCATTCATGGAAACTTCCTTTCCATTTTTGCCATCTTCTCTTTCCACTTTCTTTCGCTTTTGTGGAAGCATTACTGGATTCAGAGTCCAACATTTTGTTGCAAGATGTCCTTACTTATGGCAGTAAGTGCACTGCATGTGCATCCTCTTGACAGCATGACTTGCCTTGTCCAATGGACCTTTGGCTTCTTGCTTCCTTTCCTTCAAAAGTTTCCTGTATGTGACCATTCTCTTCCAACATCTACTAAGAAACATTATGCTTATCCAAACCACAAAAGGAAAAAGAAATTCTTTTGTCATATCTATGTGCAAATTTATCATGCTTTGCAAAATCAAAAGGAATATGATTAGAACCAGATCTATACCTTCCTCTTTCACCTTTATTGCCTTTATGAGGAGGTGAATCAAATGAAGAAGTGGCTCCCTTTGGAACACCATCAATCTCTTCAAGGATGTTTGAGTTTCCACAAATATCTGGTTCAAGTGTGTGCTTCTAAACACCTGCATCCTGCAAATGATGTTTCAAGCTATTGCATTCCTCATGAACACAATCTTCACACTCTTGAGGTGGAAGACCTACAATGCAACTCCTTATTGGAGTACTTTTAATGGTCTTCATGGCAGCTTTGGAACTCTCTACATAAGATTGTCCATAGCCAAGATACAAATACTTAGGCCTTTCCTCAACCATTATTGGTTCAACAATACCTTGTGCATTCTTACCCAAGCCTTTCCCTTCATATCCCATCTTGGACATTAGCTTGGAACCTATGCCTCTGGTATGTTTTTCAAAACATCCAATATAAGCATTCTTTGAAGAAGTTGAAGACAAACTGGAATGGTTTACCTCTTCTTCAAGCTGATACTTGACCAAGGCTTCTTGGGCAACAAAGAGTTGTGACTCCAACTCATGCATCCTTTTCAGGTTCATATTTGCAATATGAAGTTGTCTCTCCATTTCCTTCAGTTTGTTAGAAAGAAACCGCTTCTCTTCCCCATAGAATTCAAATGCTCTCTAAGTATGTTGCTCTTCCTTTACTCCTCATACATTTCTCTCACCATATCCATCATGGTGGCTAAGTCTTGCTTCATGTCTTCATCAAAGACTTTTGTGAAGAAAGAATAATTTGAGGACTCACTTGTAGAAGTTGTCATTATGCCAATGAGCAAAACAACTTCAAACGTGATTACTAAAGAGCTTATTTAAGCAACCTTCTGCAACAAACCTCTTGTGCTTCAAGGATTGCCTTGGGGTCCTTTTGGATAGAAGAATGCCTTCAACCCTTCTTCATTCCTGTCCTTGGACTGAGCTATCAATAGCTTTCCCTTCACCTTTGCAAACTCAAATAACAGCCAGTCTGCAACAATCAAACAATCAACCTCTGATTGTTTGAACACCTTTCAGACAAGCAGTCCTTACTCTTCCAATCAAGCATTCTAATATAACCTTCTTTGAAGGTGGAGTTAATCAATCTAAATCTTTGATACCACCTCATCTGAAAATGGGGCACATAAGCTTCTTGCCTAACTTACAAGCACCTCTCCCACTTCCAAAGCTGAATTTATTCCCAAGTCTTTATGATTAACCAAATGCGGAATTAATAATGTGCTTGAAACTAAGGTGTATGCTTATGGTTATTTTAAACTATTTATGTGCTATAAATTGACTTTCTTAAACTGATATAAAAACATATAATTAGCAAATAAAGAAGCAATGTAATAAACACACAGAACAACAATATTAATTTTGAGTTCACCCAAAACTCTTGGGCTACGTCTCCTTGACCTCTAGTCAACTCTACTAGGCTCTTTGGGATTATGATATAAGTCCTTTTACAAGTTCGTGGCTCAACTCTGTTGGTTTACACAGAACACAATGGGTTTAGACACCCTCTTATCCCTGGCTCTGAAGCTCTCAGGCTTTCTGGCCCTGGCTCTTGCTCTGGCTCTTGGCTCTGGCTCTGGCTCTGGCTTTTGGCTCTGGCTCATGGCTTTAGCTTTGGCTCTAGCCCTGGCTCTCACTCTGGCTCTTGGCTCTCGGCTCTGGTTCTGGATTTTTGCAACTTTCAGATCTCTGGCTTTTCACTTGACCTCCAAGTTACTCCAAAGACTCCCTCAGTTACTCTATGCATTAGCTTTTCACTCTCTCACTTCTGCCTTTCTCTCAATTGAGCTCTCTACCTCCTTTAAGTTACTTTTCTAGCTTTTACATTAGGAAATAGGCAAAGAGAAGAATTCCCTTTTTAAGTAGAAAAGAAATAGAGAGACATACTTGAATTAGTGCATTCGAATCTTCGTGGACCTGTGCAAATAAAGTCATTAGGGGGTGCACTGTAGTTTTCACTGTTTATTGATGACTGTACAAAGTTTTCTTGGGTATATTTTTTGAGTAAGAAAAGTCACACATTTGAATACTTTAAGTAATTTAAAAACATGATTAAAAAGAAAACAAGGAAGCATATACAAATTCTCTGCTCCAATCAAGGGGGAGAATATAGGAACGATGAACTTATCAAGTATTGCAAAGACCATGGGATATTACAGCAATTCAAAGTACCCAATACTCCTCAGGAGAATGGAGTAATGGAAAGAAAGAATAGAACAATGGTGGAATTTGCTAGGAGCATGTTGAAAGGTAAGGATCTTTCGAAATGGTTTTTGGGATAAAGTATTGAATACTATAGTTTATTTGAAAAATAGGATTCCTACAAAGAGTCTTGACTTTAAAACTCCTTATGAAGCATTATATGGATTTAATCATGCAGTAAAACATCTAAGAGTGTTTGGGTCAAAAGCATTTTCCCACATTCCAAAGCAGGACAGTGCATAACTAGATTCAAAAGCCATCAATTGTACTTTTGTAGGGTATTGTTCATAATATAAAGCTTATATATTATTTAATCCCTCTACTCACAAGATTTTTGTTAGTAGAGATGTCATATTCCATGAGCAGGTTCATGAAGAATTTGATAAGCGCAATGAGGAATGGGATATTCCGTTCTTGGTGGAAGATAGTGAAGAAACAAGAAATAACCGAGATCAGCAGACAAAGGAAGAAGAAGAGAATTTAGATGCAAAAATCAAGCCGATTCGAGCGAAGGAAACTCAGAATGGGTTAGAAGCTACACCAACGCTCAAAAGATTAGGTAGGCAGACCCAATTGCTTACTAGATACAGGGAAAATGCTTTTATAACTAGTATGATGAATGTTGTTGAACCTTCTAGTTATAAACAAGCAAATGAATGTAGTGAAGGGAAAACAACTATGGAATAGGAATATGAATCTATAATCAGGAACAACACTTGGGGGTTGGTTGAGCTTCCTAAAGGGAAACAAACCATATGTTGTAAATGGTTGTATAAACCAAAGATTAATGCAGATGGAACCATAGATAAATTAAAATCTAGATTGGTAGCAAAGGGGTATTCACAAAAGGAAGGCATTGACTATGAAGAAACCTTTGCCCCTGTAGCTAAACTAAATACCATTAGAATGTTAATTGCTTTAGCTATTAAGAAACATTGGATGATTCACCAACTAGATGTAAAGTCTGCATTTTTTAAATGGAGAATTGAAAGAGAAGGCTTATTTAGAGAAACCTAAGGGGTTTGTCCAGAAAGGGAAAGAACATTTAGTCTGTAGATTAAAGAAATCTCTTTATGGACTAAAGCAAGCACCCAGGTCCTGGAATGAAAAGATTGATTCATTTTTTCTGCAACTTGGCTACAATAGAAGTAAAAACGACCCTAATATATATACCATGAAAGATGAACAAGGGTGCATAGTGTTGATTTCTTTATGTACATGATTTAATTATTACAGGTGATGTTATTTCTGTAATCAAAGAAATCAAGCAAAAAATGTCACAGGTGTTCGAAATGAAAGACCTTGGTGAATCAAGATATTATTTGGGTCTAGAGATTTGGAGAGATTCAGGACAAACTTTTCTATCCAAGGGTAAGTATGTCAAAGGTCTACTGGAAAGATTCAAGATGGATCAATGTAAAGCTGCAACAGTACCACTAGAGAAAAACATCAAACTTTAGAATAAGGATGGCTCTAAAGAGGCAGATGCGACACTTTACAAACATCTGGTTGGGAGCTTAATCTACCTAACCACTACTATAGCAGATTTGGCTTATGCAGTTAGTGTGCTAAGTCAATACATGTCCAAGCCACTTGAAAGTCATTGGAATGCAGCGAAATGTGTTTTGAGGTATCTAAAAGGTACTATAGACTACGATATTATTTATACTGATTCCTCTGATGTTAGATAGACAAGATTTACAGATTCAGACTGGGCTGGAAATGTAGATGACCGCAGATCTATAACAGGTTATGCATTCATCATTGGATCCAGCGTGATTACATGGAGCAACAAGAAGCAGAATACAATTTCCTTGTCTTAAGCGGAAGCAGAGTATCAAGCTATGTGTGCAGCAAAGTGTGAGGCAATTTGGCTGCGGAGACTTCTCCAGGATGTCGGGGAAGAACAAAAATATGCAACAACAATCAAATGCGACAATCAGAGTTCAATTAATCTTGCTAATAATCCATTGTTTCACAAGAACACTGAACACATTGATACACAATTCCACACAATTCCACTTTGTCAAGGAGAAAGCGCAATCAAAAGAAATCCATCTTGTATATTGTAATACATGTGATAATGCTGCAGACATTTTCACTGAGCCTCTTTGAAAAATTAAGTTTGAAATGTTTACGAAGATGTTAGGCATATTTGCGAGCCCCTTCTCCATTAAGGGAGAGTGTTAGAGATAATGGAAAATATCCTAAAATAGTGAATTGGTTCATGGTACCTCAGGATAGGGATTAGTTTCTATTTCTTAGGGTATAGTTCTAACTTCCTTAAAACCGTGTGTGCTATTTAATGTGTGATGTACATGGACAATGTAGAGCGTTTTGTAGTGCCATACTCGACTCTCGTGGTTTAGACTCTCTGTCGTAAAACTAGCCAATAGGTTTTTTTTAATTAATTCAAACATCGCTTTTTAATAAATACTAACTTTATTTAAATATATTTGATTTATTTATTTAATACTTTACCAATATAATATTTTTCGTAACATAAAAAGGAGTGAAATGTAATAAGCAATCTTCCTTGAGAGACGGGTGACCTTTTTGGTTGGACAAAAGGAAAAATTAACCTCGTTGTGTTTTTCACAATAGTTTGAAATCAAAATTCAGATATCTGTTGCTTTAATAAGAAATTGAACCGTTAGGTGCAAAAGAAAAAACCATTTAGTTAGGTGGAAATGATTGTTTTTACTCATCTCTATTCAAAATGTTTTACAACGAACTAAAATCTAAAAAAAAACATATACATATGGATATTTAATTAAAAAATGACATATAAAAGAACATTTAATTAAAACGCGTAAGCATGAAGCATCGTGCCCATAGAGGGAAAGTTGAAAACTCAATTTTTCGGGATGAGGGAGGGCATATAACAGTACTATTTGCCATCGTGGATGACAGGCGGCGGAATTGAAATGTATAAACACGATAAATCTATTGGAATCCGCTCTGGTTATTGTCCACTTGCAATTGGTGTCAACTCATTTTCTCGTTGGCTGATTTCAGTCCTGGCAATTATTTTTCCAAAACTTTAAGTCGACAAAAGCATGTAATGATCCCGTTGCAATTCCGTTGTAAATTTAGTTATTATAACTTTTCATAATCAATTATCTGATATAATCGGAAATAATTGTGGTTTCCCAATATTTTGAAATCAAAGTTGGTAGGTCGGATTGCCTAAGAATAATTTAAACCTATGTGTCTTGCTATGTGGTCAAGCCTTTAGGTGCAAAAGAGAGAACCATTTAGTTAGGTGTACATCTTTGTTTACTTTATATTATTCAAAATCTTTTCCAACCAATTAAAATTTAAGAAAAAACATGTTTATATGAATATTTAAATTAAAAATAACTAAGAAAAAACATATATGAATATTTAATTAAAAAATATTTTTTGAAAATAACATATAAAAAACATTTAATTAAAATGCAACGTATAGAAAAATTCAAAACTCAATAGGGCGGCATAACGGAGCGCATATAACGGTGCTATTTGCCATCATGGATGACAGGTGGTAGAATTCAAATGCAATAAACACGATGGAAATCTACTGGAATTCGTTCTGGTTATTGAAGTTCTTAGATGGGAGATATGACCGGCAGAGGAGCGGCGAGGTGAGGCGAGATTGTGGGGTTTTAGTTTTATTCTGTGATGATAGCACTGTACATATTTCGGTGTTTGAAGATTTGATTATACCTTCCTCTCTTTTTTCTTTTTTTTTTCCTTAGATTTAACTTATGCAACCAGTGCATGGTTGGTCTGTTTGCCTCTTCCATTTTATTTTTTGTTCTATTGGTTTGTGCATTCTTTTAATATTTGGCGCTTTGGACATTGATTTGATTCTTCCGTTTCCTAGAAGTTTCGAATTCCTGGTCGACCTCTGCAGAAGGGATGGTCGAAAGGAGTGGGAGTCACTGGAACTGTTAGAGCAAATAACCATTACAAGGAGCGTTTATAATCTAAATGTTCAACTCTATGGAATTTAGTATTATGGGGTTTTGAACAGAGCCTTACTCTGTTTCTTTTCATTTTGCAATGGGAATTACACTTCTCTATAGCGACGCTAGGATGAATTCTTGTATTCTTCCTTGCTTTCTAGGTAGCTTTTGTTCATGTTAAGTTCTGATCCATCTTAGTTATGATCCACCGTTGTTGTAAATAATAATATCCGCCAATCCTCTTCTTTTGACGACTTTGTTCGTTGGTTTTGGTCAAGTAATTGATCATTGATCAAAAGTGGGATGACTGCGTTGTAGGGCACTAGTGCCTGGATATATTATGTATTCTTATTGTTCTCGTTCGAAGCTTTTCGAAAATTACATTCCCTTTTAATCGGTGTTTTATATTAATAGTTTGCATATCAATAATCCTGTGGTTTTTATAAGATAGTAATTTTCGTCCGCCCACTTTTCGGAAATTTTCTGGCGGTTGAAGCACCTCAGCTACGAAAACTCTGGAATGATCTGGCTGGCTCCTACTGACCGCTTTTCAGGAAAGTCTTACCGGTAATTACACCTTGATTTAATTATTTTGGATTTTCTCTAGTGCATTGCGTTTTAATGGTTAATACACTTTTTAAGAATAACCGCTTTGGAGTATCGATTTTGATATCATGCAATCGATTTTGATATTTCATATGCTGCGGTGATGTTTGTGGGAATAACAGTGAGGCCGTGCTGTGCAGGTTAAGATTAAGATAGAAACGACTTTCGTCCGTGGTTGATTACCAAATTTAACCTCAAAATCCTGCTAGATCATATGTTGGCTGAAGGTATATTTAACATTTGAAGAGTAGTCATCCATAGAAGAAACATTATGTTTATGATTTTCCAGCAGAAACCTTATGTAAGGGTTTAGATACTGTGACCGGCTGTTGTAAATAACATGTGTCCTTCCTACACCTTTTGGATTTTTTGTTGCCTGGTTTTGTTCAAATATTGATTATTCGTTGAGAAATGGGAATGGATGGGTCGTAGGCCACCCGAGACTGAAATTATTATGATTTTAACTTCACTCACTATGTTATTGTGAAGATTTCTCCTTTTCTCCTGAACGTTTCGTTAGCAAATTTATTGGTTTAATAACTAATCTTTAGGACTCAAATATTACAAAGAGATCTAAGAAAAAGCGGGTTGGAGGACACTAGTTCTGCTTTAGTTCCATTTTATTGTGATACTTCAAAGGTTTTATGAAATTACATTTGGAATTAAATTTTTCAGGCTAACCGTTTACATATATATAGTTTTCCACCTCTCCCTTTCAACATTTATTATATATATATTTTGTTTTCCACCTCTCCCTTTCAACATTTATTATGGCAATTGATCTCCAAGCACCTCAGCTGTTTGAATGCCAGAGCTATCCAGTTTCCGTTTTCTTTTTTTTATTATTTGGGATTTTACTTGATTGTAGAAAATTACAAGTGGGTTTAATTGTTATTTTATTGCAGGAATAACCATTCCTGGAGTAAGACTGTTATGCTATCGATTTAGATATCTTATGTGTTAGGGTGTTTTTTTGGGGGAAGTAATAACATAAGTGGTTCTTCGTTTACTCTCAGCATTTTCTTCCTTGATCTCCGATTTTTTAATTTTCTGATCGAGGGAAATTTGGAAAATATATTTTCCCGTAGTTTTATGACGAATTTTTACATTTATAAGGATTATTTTGATTCGTCCCGTTCTTCTTCGTTCAAAAGTTCTATGATGAATTTTTACATTTATAATGATTATTTTGATTCTTCATATTGTTTTTAGTTCAATGATTTTATATGATGAATTTTTGTAGTTATAACGACTATTTTGATTACTCATATTGTTTTTTGTTCAAGAGTTTGTTCTTAGTTCAAGGGTTTTATAAAATTAGTTTAATGGCATAAATACTCTCTATTTAAATCGTATTCTTCTAATTTAATGCTGTTAGTTTAGTTTTCCGTTGGCAGATTTCAAGACCAACAATTGTGCTTCAAAGACATTCAAACAACAAAACCTGTAATGTTCCGATTGCCATCCATTTTCAGTACCTAATAATGATCCAATGCTGTATTCCTGAATTACAATCCACCTGTAATTAAAAATAATATAGTGAAGTATTAAATAAATAAAAAATATTGATAAAAAAACATAATATTGTTAAATAAAATAAAATAAAAGTAATAATAAAAAATAACAGTTTGGTATTAAATATTATTGAATTTTATTTAGTATAATGAAAAAGAATTTTAAATATATATATATATATATATATATATATATTATATTATAATATATAATCAAATTTTGAAATTTTATATTAAATTTAGTTATAAATATATAAACTTAATCTTTATTTTATGATGATAATAATGATGGTTAACATCCACTAAGACCAAACTTTGGTCTATCATACCTAAAGAAATGAATTATTTAGTTTGATTTAATATTTTATTCCTATGCTCAGAAAGCTTGGAGAGAAGCCTTAGCTCACTATAATTTTGACATCGTAAAAGGCTACGAAGGTCATTGTTGCAATAGATATTTTGAAACCAAGATTTAATATGGTTGTAGGCAAGGCACTCTAAGAGGAAGTGATTTTCATCCTCGATGTTCGTATTCTCACAAAGATGGCAAACCTTTCCATCCATGGTGTTTTAGGAACTGCCCAACAACCCATTTCACTATGTAGTTCATGAGAGTTTGTTTTAATCTTAGGTATATTAATTTTCTTCTTTGAGCTAGTTAAAACAGAGAGATACTTTTGATCTTCTAGAGTGGGGTTGATGACATCCTTATAATATCTTAATTTTCTTTTAGTTGCTAAATCTTTTTCACACCACATTTTTCCTTTGAAACACCAAAAATTAAATTAAACAAATTATGAAATATGTTTATATGTATGAAACCATATGTATGATTAGATTGCATAAATTTTAATGTAAGAATAGTATTATATATAAGGATATGAAATTTATATATAATATATATAGTATTTTTAGGAATTAAGATAGATCTTTTAATTTGAAGTTTACTTAAGTACTAAAAAATTTTCTTTCATTTTTAAAAAAGTTTATAGTTTAAAATATTCGATCCATTGTAACATCCCTAAAATAACTTAAAGGTAAAATCGTTTATGAAATGGTAATTTTGTCAAAAAGGTTATGAATTAGTTTCGAAAACTAATTCTGGTTATTCCCAAAACTGAACGAGGAACTAATCACTGGGTGTCGAATAGATCAGGGAATAGTTGAAATGGTACTCAACTGAATCAGCCACGTATTCAACCGTAGCAAAAGTGGTCATGACGGTGGGGAATGAGTAGCGGGGCTTCCTCATACAAACGGGAGGCATGCAAATGAGCTAAGAGCAAGCGCCAGACAGAGGAGGTGGTTATGTTGGGTATTTTGTTTCTGTTTGTGATGGGAAAATACCAAAATCACAAAATATAAAACACAGAGGTTATGCTCTGTTTCCTTTGCTCCAAGATCTTTTACACAGAGAAGTCCTTTTTAAAATTAATTACAGAGCACAGAGTATTTCACCACCATAAAATGATTTCTATTCATTAAACAAAAACACTTACATATTCATCCTCTTTCACTGAGAGGGATTCACCAAAACATTTTCACAAAACTTACTCTGCCTCCTATGAAATTTTACACCACTGTGT
>APFE031085245.1:0-38205 GCA_000404065.3 Pinus taeda | reverse complement strand
TTCACTGCTGTGTGAAAACAAAACTTACAGGGAGTTACAGAGTTACCTTTTCACCTGTGTGAAACAATACATGGTTTTCAACAAAACTATCCACTGGTTTCATTTACTTCTCCTCCTGCACTGCTGTGCATTCCTTTTTACTTCTTACATTACCAAGACAAAATTACTCTTCTGTATAAAACCTTTTTCATTTCAAATCGAAAAATATTCATACACAGGAGAGTGTGCTCTCTGGTTCTCATTTGTTCGCTGCTGCGAATACAATCAAAAAATGGTTTTCAGCAGATTTACCTTTTACCGTGTGTTATTACACATCTTCCTTCCTAGGTGCTGCGGACCCCTGTTTCCTTTTCATTCATGTGCAATTGCGTTACCCTGTTTTTTTTAATGTGCAATTACATAATGCCAATATCACAATCCCCGTGCGTTTTGTTTTACATAACAAAAGGTCAACGCTGTATTAAAAAACATATATCAAAAAACAATAAAAATAAACTTACGCCCATACTCCTATTTTAACTCCGCCGTATGAAATATTAAAACCCTACCAAAACATTATGACATTGAATTAATTTAGCGTATGGGTTATGGTCCACGGTGTATTTAATTTAGACAGACCCGTATGTACTTCGAACAGGTTAAACTGCGCAGTACTTTCCCGGAGATCAAACAGCGGACAACAAACATGTTCAATCAGACGGATATTGGACAGGGTGAGCTGACCGTGTGATACCTTCCAATGGAGGCCTGAGGCTGATGTCATGCGAGCGTCATAAGTGGACAGATGTCAGCATTGGACCACACTGTCCGGAAACAGCTTATGCCAGAAAGGTGGTGCGATGAGATCCTGCCGGTTTTAGGTATGATGTGGTGGTTTTCTGCGCCGTTGACTGCTGACCCGTGCACGGGCAGTGAAATTATAATTTTAACAGGTTACACTCTAACTGATTCATCGCATCCTCGCTATAGATGTCACCCTAAGCCTCCAAGACCGTCGATTACTCAAGGGAAAAATAATCCATGAGTAAGGGTTCTCACAATTGGCGAAACTCTAGAACCTACGGAGAAGCCGCGAAATAAACCGGGGGGCATTTGAGTACCTTTGCAGTGAAATGGGCCGTGGTTAATTACCTCCGCCGAGGCAACAATGTGATCCTTCTCCATGTTAGGCTGACCAGCGTTCTGTACGGGGCCAATTGGGGCTCTATCGATTTATCTGTTGAGGAAAAAAATGATGAGCAGTCCTAGCAGAAGTGTGAGGACGATTTAGATGCCTTCACATAGACTAAGGCCTTCGACCTTGCTCAGCGTCTAATTGATGCCCACATACCCTTCAAGATCCACAGTGTAAAAGACCCCGATATTAAAGACAGGCTCTACCTAGATGTCGAGAGGCTCGGCCTAAGGTTGGGGTTTTTAGGGCTCCAGGAGGACCTACAAGGGCCGCCTCGGCAGCTTCAGCGATTACTATGTGCACCACTACATTTGCTCCTTTGTAGTCGTCAGATATCCGGACAATGAGCACACTGGCCACGCGTTGTTTTATTATTTTGATGGAAGCATGCAGTGGAAGCATGGAGCGAGCCACTGAAGAGATAAGTATCTATGCCAAATCTTGGAAGATATAGGAGTTTGTGCTAGTATTTGAAATGAATGTATGTTTATTTTGACATAGAAATAACTATTTTGGGTAAGGATAACCGATATTCAAATAATAGTTATTGCATTTAGTGAAAAGAGAATGCATATAAAAGAAATAGTAGTTAGGTTTGATTTTATTGAAAAGGGATACATGCTTTATTGCTTTGGGGTGCTAGCTTATTTCAAAGTTTTTGTGAAATAGTTATGCATTGCATGCATGATAGAAATTGGTAATGATGTGCTTCTAGGCACACAGGTAATCAAACTAACTTTCTTGAAGAAAGAGTATGTTTTATATACACATAAATATAGTTTCTTTTTAGGAAAAGAATGGATCCTTCATGCATGAAGATAATGGCTTTATGGGAGATCTCTTGAAAAAAAAAAAAAGATTATTTCTTTAGAAGACACATATGAATAGTGTTCATAAAAGAACTAGAATCCATACTTGTTTCATGAAAATATTATGTGCATTGAAGTAAGAGTAATTGTGTTAGGAATAACACAAGTTGTATGCACATAAGGGTAGCTATTGTGACTTTGGAAATATGATTTCGTGTGTACATAGAGAAAGTGATTATGTTAACTTTCTTGAAAATAATAATCTCTTGAAAATATTGTCTTGTTAGATGATTTGTGTCGGTTTCTTGATTTTAGTGCATAAAAGGTTAAGTTAACCATGCTATTGTTTCCTGAATTTTTATGCGTAAAGATGGTATCTATAATAATTTCTTGAAAGGGAAGCATGAGGGACCTACCTATGGGAACACAGAGAATTGAAGGTATAATGACTTCCTTTAAGAAAAGAAGTAAGTAATTTGTTACATGAAATGATGGTAGTATTCTAGAGAAGAGAATATGAGTTGCATACATTTGATAAGCTATTGTATGCACAAAGAATAGTCATTATGATATAGAGATAAGTTCTTTGTATGTTAGAGAAACTATGTTGATTTCTCGAAAAATAACTATGTGAAAAGAACACATGTGCATAAGCATAGGAACAACAGTTTATTACATGTATGAAGATATAACGATTGTGTTATACATTTTAATAGAACTAATGGGTTAGATCTCTTAAAGAGAATTATGCATTAGTGTGTGTAAACATTGTGGAAGTAAAACAAGTATTTACTTGAACATATGTACTAATTAATTAGTATGTTATGCATGCTCATGCACATGAGTAGATGTTAAAATATCACTTTTAGAGGTTTCTTATTGATTGATTAATATTGTATCTAATCTTGTTGCCAAAGCTTGTTGATGACAACATTGACAAGAAACGATGGCGGTTGGTGCCAAAAGAAAAATGATGTTTAACATTGTGGCAGGAAAAGGATTAATGGTCCATGCAGACGAATACAAGTTGTCGAATCATACATTGTTGGAACAATCATGCCACAAGGATGTTGCGTGAGGCGATATGTAGGTAAAGATTTTAATGGAAAATGTAATAGCTTTTAGCTACTTATGAGACATTTTGATGATATTTCATTGTAATAATTTATAGCAATGGATAAGGGATGGAATCCCTTATAAGCCATTGAGTAAGGGGTGAAAACCCTCATGAACGTTTAATAATAAGATTAAACGTTTGCTAGTTTTCACCCTATGAGGTTTCCATGGTATATCGGTGTTCAATGGTGTGATTTCTTTTTGTGTCAGATGGATGATGTTGAATCTTGATGATGATGTTTCTTTATTTAATATGATAATCATAATGTCCTAATACGTGATTATTTAATATGGTTAAGGTAAATCATCTATGAGAATCTATCTTAAGAACTTCCGCTAACGAAACTTCCCAACGGCTCAACTAAAATTCATTTAACAAGCTGAGGTGGTAGATTTATGCTTTAGTCTTTGGCTTCTTCGGACTATCATTAGCACTGAAAAATGTTGCTTTTCACTGGAATATTATTTTTCCTTTGTGAATTTTTCTATAATTCATTTTAGTTCGAAATATTCTTTGTTTAGCGTTTATCATTTTGCTGCCACTTCAGTTGGATCAAAGTGCAATATGGGGGAAACTTGAGAAGGGTAGGCGTTGTTTTCTTCTTTTCATTTTGATTTTGTTTAAAAATGTAGGCGTTGTTTTCTTGTTTTCATTTTGATTTTGTTTAAAAATAAATTTGTAGATATAATTTTTTTCCTATAATTTATAGTATTTTAAATATATATTTGATATTCATTTATTCAACACTAAAGTTGGTATTACATTAAAGGTTAGCAAAGTTCTATTTCAAAAAAATTTAAAATATTTTATTATTAATAATTTTTTTTAATATTATATTATAAAATTTGATTTTTAAATATTTAAAATCTTAAATTTATTTATTTTTATAATTTTACTATAAATTTATAGTATGGTAATTATGTGTTGTATTTATTTATAATATATATTAATTCATAATTATTTATATTACTAAACCAGAATTTACATGAATTTTATCTATTATAAAATTAAATTATACTTTTCACATTAAATTATTTAAATTAGAATACTTATCTTGGCAAATTAAACCTTGCATTCATTTGTTCTTATGAATTTTGATTTTATTCGAAATTTAAAATTATCTATTTGATTATAAATAAATTTCATGGTCATTTTCAGACTTTAACTTGTTTTAGTTTTTAATAGACCAATGAATACAAGAATTTTTAGTTTATGTAATTCTTGTACCATCACAAATTTTCTCGTATGTTAATTATAATAAATATTAATTATGTTAAATTATGTAATTTATTATAATTTTTTAAAATTAAATACTTAATTAATTACAATTTTTTTATATAATTGAAAACAATGGTTTAATTCATTCACTTAGTAATTATTTATATATATTAGGAATAATAATGATGATGATGACGACCACCACACGTCTCACTTCGAAGCTAACGAGAATTAGTTTTTATCTTCGTGATGTTCATCTTCTTAGTGTTGGTCAACATAGAGAGATAATTTTGGTTATCAAGGGTGGGGTTGATCACCTCCTTATAGTATCCTAGCTTCCTTTTACCCTCCAAGTCCTTATCATACCACATCTTGTCTTTAAAATTGGAGGTAATAGTATCTTTGATACTATATTTGCTTCCCATGATGATCGCCTCCTTAATCTCCCAAAGGTTGAGCCAAGACTAGGCATCCTTCTGTTATCTTTTCAATTTAATATTATGATATTTTATGAGTAGTAAGAAGAGAGATTTACAAATTTTGGTTTTGCATTAAAACCTTAAGTATTGAATCTTGCATGGCCTCTCAACTACTCTTCCTAGAGCTAGTGCCGCTAGATGGAGTGGAGCTCCTTCATAGTGTCAAATTGTAGCAGACTATGATTGGATTGGATAATCTTTTCCCTCGAACCCTAAGGTTTGTGGCCAAAACCCTCAGGGTTCATCAAAATATTTTTCCACAAATTCCTTACAAGGGAAATGAATTATGAGGATTTGCCTCCCCAAAGCTACCATAGATCCAAAAATTAAAGTGCAATCAAGTTGTATTGCATAATACATCCAATATATACAATATCACACACTCATTGGGAAATTATTCGGTATTTGGTCCTCAAGGAAGGAACTTTGCCATTGGATCTAGCTAAAGTGGAAACCTAAATGGGAAATTAAATTGGAACTAGTCACCAACACCTTTTTTACTATAATATTTGGAGGCATTGAAGATTTATTTTTAATTTTTTTAAATAATTGTATTTCTTCAACTATGTTGGATTCTATCTTCACTTTCGGACAGAGATATTTGTACCCGATAAAGAAAATTTCATCGCATATCTAGTTTGGATCATAATGTACTCATTTTTGTGGGAAATCTAGGATGAGGAAATTGTTTGCAAGACCGATGGCTTCCTTTGAAATTTTGTAAAAGCTTCCATAGCTACAAAGAAAGCCAGGTATGCCCTTATGCCTACATCAACGCTTATATGAATATCTCAAGGTTTCTGCCAGCATACATTTATATTTATTATTATGGCAAACTCTAGAAACAAACATTCGATTACAAGCATATCCCCTTTCAGTGCTAAAGATTCCATGTGTGTGCCCATACATATAGGCATTTTCTTCTTTTTCCTATAAATGCTAACCCTAACCCTATCTCCTCCTTTGATGAGGAAAACTTCAACGAAAGTTGTGGAAAATAAATGTGCTCAACATTCCCCCCCGCCCCCGCCCCACCTTGACTCAACCCAACCACATTGGCGAGTAGTCATCTACTAACAATCATTTTGACCCCCTCCCTACTATAGGAAATTCAGACTTTCTTGTGACCATGCCCCCCCCCTGAAATCAAGATCATGGAAAGCAATCCACCTTTGCACACCCAAATTTAGCCATCCAATTCCTCATCAGTGCCCCTCCACATGCACTTAACCATTTTAGAGTGTCTCTAGGATCAATCCAATCACCTCATCAAGAACAGGGAGCTACATATCATTGACCTCTAAAAATTTATTGAAGGCTGGAAAGGAGAGGAATTGGGCACATTTGTGGAGCACTAGGTCAAGATCCTAGGTGAAGCATATTTTTAAAGAGAAAATTGGGATTAATAATCTTAAATGAGAGACTTAAAATATTAAGCCTCCTACAATTTTTGGTGATGTCAAGAAGGGAAGGGAATTGGAATTATGGATATTGGGAATGATGAAGTAAGATTAATAACCAACCTATTCTATTTTTGATTTATTCTAGAGCTATCCATAGTTATAAGGGGAAAACAAACAATTAACGATTCCCTAACACGAGGAAATTAGAATTGTGTTCAGGGAAATGCCATCACATTTAGGAAATTGATGATTTTATTAGGAGAAAAAAATTTCCGCCAAATTTAGAGATAGGATTGTAGGAATATTTTGGTTAAAATTTCAACATCCAGTTGGAATGGGAAAAACTCTTCAGCCTAAAAAATAAAATAGTTGTCATCCCAATTAAAATTTGGGGAAAATCATGACTATCTCTAGGCACCTTTATACATTCGTTTGTTCAAATTCATAGTCTTCCTAGGTTCCATGTGAGCTTTGTTCAATTATAAAATTTAAATTTAGTATTATTGTCTCTCTTGACATATGATAAAACACTTATTTTTTCAATTAATAATTTAAAGTTAGTATTCTTTGTTTTCTTGAGATACTCAAAGAATTATCCTTTCAATTAACTAGGAATATATATGCATTTTATTGAATTTTGTAGGGGCGCAAGGAAGGAGTATATAG
Organism: Pinus taeda; assembly: GCA_000404065.3. Taxonomy (NCBI): domain Eukaryota; kingdom Viridiplantae; phylum Streptophyta; class Pinopsida; order Pinales; family Pinaceae; genus Pinus; species Pinus taeda. Next base: position 31,339 of record APFE031085245.1, on the reverse strand, counting down.
ATGTGCACATTGAAAATGTTTATATTATGATATGTTATTGTTATGCTTCTGGTGTTCATAAATTTTGTGCTTATAAAGTTATAATTTAGTAATTTTTTTTTATCTTTTAATGTGGACATGTATCACGGGGTAAGATTTTCAATCCTTATGATGGATTGGTGCCTATAGGTGTTTACAATCTATTTAGTTTATATGGTTGTGCTAGTACTAATTAAATTAAATAATCCAAGGAAGATAAAAATATAATTGCTCCAATAGAAGTGTTTATTTCTCAAATTTTTATTTAACTGTCAGTAAATTTTAAGTGGATGGTACGTGTTAATATTCTAGAATATTCAGTGTAATATGCACAAATCAAATATTGACATTTATCTCTAAAGTACTTGTGATGCTTTTGCCCTTTTAATTAAATTGATTGATTCATATGAAGTGAGCTGTGTTTTCTTGGGCATATAGTATATTGATAAGCTATGGCATTGCAACAAAAAGAAATCTCCATAGTAATGCATGGGAAATCTCCATGATTAAGTATCGCATTCCATATTTATATAAATTTGAACTTATATATTAATTTCTTTTATAATAATAATAGTAATAACAATTACAATTCTTTACATACTAATCGTAACACCATTGTCAGGCAATATCATTTAGAGAGGCTCTAATAAAGTGAAGAGATGGTCGTTAGTACGTTGCAGAACTTGTTAAACCCAAATTGTTTGTAGGTTTGGGTTTGATTTACTAAGTAAAGCCCACGGAGCCAAATTATGTTGGACGTGGATGAAGGGTAGAAGCGAACTATGGAAACAAATTTTGTTAAGGAAGTATGGCATGTTGAGGACATATGAGGAGATATTACATTACAATTCAACCATTAGTGGCTCCAACTTATGGACGTGGCCAGGAGAATGTAGAGAAACAGTTCAAAAATATGCTTTCTTGGAAATCAAGGGAGGGGTGGTGACTAGATTTTGGGAGGAAGCTTCGTAAGAAATGCCATGTTTGAAGGGAAAAGAAACTCTATGTGATATCCCATCTTTTATAACAAAATTTGGCATGAAAAATGTTTATAATTATTGGAAACCCATGGACAGTACTAGATTTTGGAGAATACAGAAGACTAAGTGGGATTGGCTCACTTCTCCCCAAGATTTGCCTTGGGAAGCTTTGCACCATGAGTGAAGCGGCATGATGATCAAATAATCTAATGAATGTAACACTCCCATATGGGGTAGAACTCCTCTAGGTGCCTTTTCTTTGAAAGAGGCATATTTGATTATGGCAGATCATTTGAATATCAAGAAGGAGAAAATATAGAATTGGATTTGGTTGGCCATATGGTGTGCAAAAATCGAAACTTTTCTATGGTTAATTACCCAATGCATAGTTCTCACCTGGGATAGATTTTGAAAGAAAGATTATGAAGGACCCTCCTTATGCTTTCTCTATATCTAAGAAGAGGAGGATGTGAATCGCCTATTTCATTCATGTGCATTTCCCTCATAGGTATGGGATATTCTCCCTAACATATTTGGTAAAGTTTGATTGAATCACCCAAATATTTCTTTGATGATGGATCGGTGGAAATTGGTAAAGTTTAAGAAACCTATAATTAACAAGGCATCGAACATTGTCATGGGATTTATATTATGGAACTTATGGAAGGAGCGTAATGACATCATCTTCCAATAGAAAAGATGAACATATATGGTGATGAGAGATTTGGCCCTCTCAAATCTAAGGGAAACTCCCCTAATTTTTCAATGGTGTTCCATTGATTGGCAGGTTGATGGGGGAGAGGCTGTTATTTTGAGGAACCTTGATTTGGATCGAACAAAGCTCCCTCCTCCCTCTAGACCAAAGCAATTTGATTCTTTTTTTACAAACTCTTTTTATTTTCCCCCTCCATGTTACTTCACAAAATTGAACTTTGATGGTGGTGCAAATGGTAATGCTGATCTTGCAGTGTTTGGAGGATTTTTTCAAAATGCAAATTTTATTCTTTTGAGATTTTGTATGATGAATTCTGGGTGGATTAGTAATAACTTGGCAAAGTTTTTGATATTAGAGAATGGTCTACAGTTGGCCATTCGAGAAGGCTTTAAATTGGTAGAATTGGATGGTGATTCCGAGATAGATTTACAGTTTATACAAAAACTCTTATATGGGAAACTGCCTTCTAAAGCTATATAGATTTGGGTTTTAGAGGGGTTGGTGATTAATATTAGCGCATCGCTTACCAAATTTTACAATGTTATTATGTGAGATAGGAGAAGATCAGGAAATATGGTTACAAATTTACTGGCCAATATGGGATGTTTATTTAAGGACCTGAATCTGGTTGAGACTTCGCCTCCCACAAATTGGGTTGAATAACTCCAAAGTTCGTATTCCGTGATTGAAGAGGATAAAGCACCCCCCCATGGGGGTTCCATGATGAAGTTGTAATATCGAATGGGAATTGATTATGAATGGTGTAACGGGCTCCCACTTGTCCATTTTCGGACATGGAGTGGCACAAAACAATATGTGGACATGGGTGGATAAAATTATGTCTTATCACTTTAAATGCATGGTTGCAACACCGTTATGGTCTCATATGTTCGTGTTGCAGTAAAATATAGGTGAGGGGACTTCCTCACCTTACTTCCTCTGGTTTGTTTGTGAAGTGAGTTACATGGGATTAGGAGTGATTTTCCTATGATTTCCTATTGTTGGTAGCTTACCATACTACCTATGATTTGTCGGTGAAGAAAATTTTGTGGGATTAGGAGAGACTGTCCTTTGTTTTGTTGCCACAAGTAGCATTTTGCACTCTGGTGACATATAGTCATCTTTGTCAGGAGGATTAGTTATATTGATAACTAAATTGAACAAATTCTCTTTGTGTTATTCCTTCACACTACAGAGAGAGGGTCGTTCTTTGAACTGGTGGTTGTTCTTTCAAATTCGACCCTCTAGGCTTACTTCTCTGCAGGTATCTTATTTTCTTGCCCAATATTGTTATATGGTTTTTGGTACCCTGGTTCTTCTCGATTTTGTATTAGTACAAAGGTTTTCATATTTTGCTTAAAAGTGCAAACTCTATTTCAAGTAGTGTGTTACTCCCTCTTCTGCAAATCTAGGTTAACTATTGCTATGGAATACTGGTTTTAACTAGCCACAATTAGGAATTCTCCTTGTTTAATTACATTTTAAAATGTTATGACATCTCCCCTATAGGTCATATCTCATGGAAGTGTTTTTGTGGCTTGTTTGAGTTTGTGGAATCTTAGTGTAGTGCAAAGAGAGTGGCATTCTTTGAGCGTTAATAGGGCTATGCCCTTAGTGTGTCATGAATTCTCTATCTCTTATGAATTTGGGCTTTGTTAGTGGCATTAGGGGACAAATTGTTTGTGTCTTGGTTTTCTAGTCAAGATAAAGTGTGTTACTGCTTAGTTTGTTTAGTTGGTAGTGGTCATCTGTTTGGTTATCAAAATTACTCTCTCCTCCTACCTACCATGCCTCCTAGTTATCTTTACTATCCAATGTTGCTATCTGTGGCAATGTTTCCATATTTTCATTCAATGTAATATATTTATATTATAATAATGAAAATCCTTAGTACCAGTTTACAAAAGAATAATAATAATTTAAATAAAGTTATAGTGTATGTAGTTTTTATGATTTTTTAAATTTTAGCATGATAAGAGGCATCATGGAGTATGTTTTTTTTTATATTTATTATTGATTGATGCCTATGGAAAATTATCACCAAACTAATTTATGTTAAGAATTTAGACATACATTTAACTAAGTTGGTTATTGAACTATGATATTATGAGGAAGATGTCGTTGCCCTGAGCCTAGTATGGTAGAGATGTTGTAATGTCTTGTCCTGTATACATTTTGACCAAATCCATTACTATATTTTATAATAATTAAATAATAGTGAAAATACTTTACTTGTCAAATAAAATAAAAATAATAATAAAATAAAATTTTAAAATAAAAGTAACTTCTATTCACCCATTATTGACCCATGGTATTCGTGTGGAATATAACATATTTAAAGGGGTAAATTAAACCAATATAGATCCATTTTAACTAGAAAGGAGGTTTGCATCTCAGGATATTTGATCTTTGTGTTAAGATGGTTATAGTTTGGTAGTAACACATTACATGAAATGTTATAGTGAAACCTTAAATAATAATAAAAGCAATGTTGCTAAATTAAGAAATAATAATAATAATTTGATTCAATTGAATTTATTATCTTGTAATTTTATTTTTATTGATATAAAAAAAATCCATAAAAAATCATAATATAAATGCCATATTAATTGAAATGGAGGATATGATGAATAATGTTTATCTATAATATTTTAAAATTCATATGTAAATTTAATAAGATTAGTACATTAACTTAACAGTTACTGATATAAATATAATATAATAAAATTTTTATATGTAGTTATATATTTTTGCGTAGATTTTAATAAATGTAAAAATAACAATATTTTTCCATATATAAAACCTAAGATTTATGGTATATTATAATAATATTTTAGGAATTAGAATAGAGTTTATGCTTAATTTGAATCTATTAAATTTTTCTTTTATGGTTAAACAGAAATTGGTATCATATAATATTTGTTCCTTTGAGAAATTTTTGTAAATATAAATGTAAAATAAGTTTTATATAATTATGTATTCATTATTGAATATTTTAAAATTTTCATGAAAAAAAATTACAATAATAAAAATTTTGGTAATAGTTTAGAAACTCACATTTAATAAACCCAAAAGCATATATTTGACAATGGAATTTAAATTTATATCTTGTATTCATAAACACTTACAACTCAATATGATAGTAATATTGTAAAACATTATATAATGTAACGTTAGATTTATTATATTAAATTATTTAGAATAAAATTGAAGAAAATTATTTAAAATAATGTTAAATTTAAAAATAGTAATTATTAAAGTATATTTGATTTATTCATTTGATGCTTTAGCAATATATTTTGTTCGCATAAAAAAATGATTGAAATGTATTTTTCGTAACAAAAGGATTGAAGTGCAGTGCACCGGCTTCTTTGGACACAGAAGCGAAAGTGGACGTTGTTGTGGTTTTCCCAACGTTTTGAAATCAAAGTTGGGATGTCGGTTTGCTCCGCAATTTGAATACATGTCTCTGGCTATGTGGTCAAGCCTTTAGGTGCAAAAGAGACCACCAAAACCATTTAGTTAGGTCTATATGATTGTTTACTTATCATTATTCAAAATCTTTTGCAACGAATTAAAATTTAAGGTAGAAAAACATATTCATACGTCGGATCCTTTTAAGAACAATTTAATCATATGTCTCGCTATGTGGTCAAGCTTTTAGGTGCAAAATTGAGAACCATTTGATGATGATAGTGGTTACGGTACAATGATGATAGTGGTTTCTTTTTTCTTTTCCTTAAATTTAACTGAAGCAGTGCATGGTTGGTGTCACGTACCCATAAGTAAAACTACAGTAAATAATTTTTTTTTTTTATATTGACTACTTTCACATATAATATAACCTAACCTTATCATGTTAAATATATTTACTTGACCTATATACGAATTCACAACTTAAACTATATAAGAAGCATGATGTTTATATTACATGTCAATGCGCATGCGTTAACACAATCTATATATATATTTTCATCAACTGTTGATTGCCCGCTCATAATGTTTCACGGTGTAAATGATATGGTCTTCAATATGCAATTACATGATGTGATAACCCGGAATCACAGATGGCAAGTATTCAATACTTTATTTATGGCAACTGCACTTTCCACATTCCGAGAAATCTAACGGATGTGTTGGCAAGTCCGGCTCTAACCTTAATCCGCATGGTGGCGCTGATGAAGTCCATCTCGCTAGATCAACGGTCGGTTGACATGCAGCCATGTGCTTGTACTGTGGCCTTGGACTTGTTACCTCCGCGCCAAAACCCATCCCGAGGTCACCGGCTAACGGACGACGCGTATGTGCTCACCGCAGATCCACGGCTCCTACTGAGCCACGAGTCGGTAATTGAGCTGGCTTATTTGTATGTTGGCTTTTGTATCGCGGCTTCTGTCTTCCATTCCATTATGCAGCGTTGTAGTTGCAGCTCCGCAACCTTCCAACGCTGTTTCACATTATCTGTCATCCGAGGTTCACTGGCATGCAGCCATGGCTTCCAGGTTCTGCATACTTCATCGTTAATGGCGTTGGTTCATCCAGGTCTTGATTTCACAGGTAATGAACCATACCTTCCAAAGCTTGTTTTTACAGTTTGCATTACGGTTCTGCCAGGGTTTGTGCTAACGTGTATTCATGGTGGTATGCAGATGGTCACCGCCCTCGCATCTGGAGCAAAGGGTTTCCTCCGTTCATCGGCTACCCAGCGTCGGTAACGGTTTGAACACTGGCTTTATTCGCATGTGAGTTTTTAAGATTAGCTAAAACATTATTCCCTTGGCGGGGATTACGGGAATGACTCAATTTCCTCTCTGTTCAAGCTCGGAATCTCTTTTGCTAATGAGGCCGAGAAGTATCAATTCATATATGTACATTGTTGGGTGTCATTGTTGTTCTATTTCGTAATTTTAGACTGGTTCTTCTGAACCCAGCTGTAATCCTAATTTTTAACTCTGTTATTCGAACCTCAAGGCATTCCTGCCTAGTTTGACTATGAAACATGTGTGTGTTCAAGCGCACAGTGATATATATTTACTCAGTCTCTTATGTATGGATATATACTTGGTCTTTACCGTTTCAATATCATGAATAGCTTTGTGCCTGGTTAAAATAGTTGTATGTATTTCCGTTGAGGCACTATGTATTTCTTTCCTTAATGTTTATGAATGTATCTTTAGTTTATGGACGCCGGCTTGGTGCCTCGACCAGCCTAGCGTAAGCTATGGCTCGGCCCAAGGGGTTTCACCAAGCGGCATTTCGATGTGAAGAACCACCGGGGTTATGGACTTACAGTCACAGTTTCCCCTCGCCTCGGTGTTCCAGTTTATACTCACATTTTGTTTTCGTTAAATGAAATAAGGTGCTTTACATAACATGCAGTACAGTTATTCTTTGAATGCGTATTCATATGTATAAGATATTGCCGGAATGTATTTCCTCTGCAATCTTTGTAGTTTTTATGGCCCGGTTGTTCATAAGTAAGGTTCTGTGATAATAGTTCTTGGCTTACTGTAACATATACAACGAAGATTTCATTGCTCTGTTCTCTCGCTTGAACGCGAGCCTTTAGATTTAGTTTATGTGTATACAATATATTACCAGTGTTTTACCCCATTCAAAGTTACAGAGAATGGCTGTATGTTTCGTTGCTTTTGCTAAATAGTTGTATATATACATGTATCTTTATGCCGGCTTCTCTATCATACTTGTTTGCGTTTTTCCTCATTCCTGTTTTATAAACACAGGGTTCTGTTCCGAGTAAGTTATCTACACTGTAAATACAACCCTTTAGAGTATATACTAGGGTTTTTGTGGAGTACTGTAACTGCAGTCTCTATTAATATTTCTCATGTAGATTCTTAGGTTCTTTCTTCAGATTCTTATTCTAGTCCGTAATGCACTTGACTCTGTGGTTTTTTTTTTAATAATTTACACAGTAGCCTATACATGTTTCCTAAGGCTGGATTTGTTGTCTATAATGCACACAGAGTATCATTTCTATTTTCTCGATACTGTCTCATAATAAAAGCAGTTAATACTTAACTTATTTCACTTTTCTCTTTACAGAACAAAAGTAAACATTTAATCTTTTAACAGTTGCATAAGCAAGAAGCCATACCTACTTCTGTGCCAAACCTCTTTATGATGCTTGTCAATCCACCCGTTCGTAGGAAGTCTTCGCTGAGCTTCCACCCCCAAGCACTTGTAGGTCCTACTCGACCACAATAACACTGGTCTTCGCTAGTCAACGCTATCTGATCCTAACCAGACGTAGCGTGCACAGGAAAATTTCCTTTTTCCCTTATACTATCTAATCCTAACCAGCATAGCATTCCTTTTCATTTTTTTTTCTCTCTGCCATCTGATCCTAACCAAACTTGGCATTTTTCCCCTTTTCCTCTCGGGTCTCAACTACCTCCAGGCAGTTAGGGTAATTGATTTCTCAGTTACTAACCATGATTAATCATAACTTAATTCAAAGTGGTACCAACACAACTGTCTTTTTATTAACATAACATTAACAACAGGATTACACATATTTTAAATAAAGTCTTTGTTCCATATTTACTTCACTAGTTACTAGCATTTACTTTTCACAAGGGTGTTACATCTCCCCCTCCTGAAAGTCTACATCGTCCCGATGTTGCTGCTTATCCAAAAACAGTCTGGGATAAGTATCCCTCATCATTTGTTCATCTTCCCAGGTGGCCTCTTCAGGCCCAAAGTGCTGCCATTGCACTTTAACCTGGCTGATGACCTTTCTCCGCAGCTCGACTCTTCTCTGATCTAATATGTTCACTGGTTCGACTAGGAACTCTCCTTCCGGTTCCACCTGAAACACATAACAATTAAATCAGTTGTTTTACTAGTATTTCATTTCAGTTTACATTTGATGACAGTCTTTCCTCACCTGAATGTCCTGCCAACTTATTATATGTCTAGGGTCATACACATATCTCTTTAAAACTGATACATGGAAGACATTATGAACCCCGATATGGCTGGGTAGGGCGAGCTGATAAGCTACCAGCCCTACTCGTGCCAGAATTTGGAATGGTCCACAAAAGCGTGGTGCCAGTTTGGTACAGGCATTCCATTGAAGGGTACTCTTCCTAGCTCGAATTCTGATGTATACATGTTCACCCACTTGATATTCTTTAAATGTTCTCTTCTGGTCTGCAAAATTCTTCTGCCTATCTTGTGCCATCTTTAAATTAGCTCGAACCCTTTTTACCATGACCTCCATCTCTTCCAACATTTTAGGTCCTAACAAGAATTTGTCCTCTGGTCCACCCCAACTGGAGGGTGTGTGGCACTTCCGGCCATAAAGTACTTCAAAGGGGCTCATCTTCAAGTATGAGTGGTAGCCATTATTATAGGCGAATTCCACTAGATGTAGATACTCCTCCCATCGCGTAGGTTGCTGCATCACATAAGACCTCAGCATGTCCTCTAACACTTGATTCACTCGCTCAGTCTGTTCGTCAGTTTGCGGATGGTATGCGGTGCTGTAACTCAACTGAGTTCCTAGACCTTCAAATAAGTTCCTCCAAAAAGCTGAGGTAAACTTAACATCATGATCAGATATTATTAGTTTCGGTAGCCCGTGAAGTTTAAATATATTTTGCATAAAAATGTTTGTGATTTGAGCTGCACGATAAGTGGATTGAACCGGTATGAAGTGAGCTGATTTGTTGAGTTTATCCACCACTACCATTATTGAATCATTACTCCTTTTGGACTTTGGCAAACCGGTGATAAAGTCCATGGTTATGGTCTCCCGTTTCCATTCTGGTATGGGTATCGGCTGTAGCAGTCCTGCAGGATGCTGATGTTCAGCTTTCACTTGCTGACATTCCAAACAGCGCGCTAGGTATTCTACAACATCTTTCTTCATGCCTGGCCAGTAATACTCCTTCCTTAGTGAGGTGATTAATTTCTGGTAACCAGGATGCCCTGCATAGGGACTTCTATGATTTTCATCCAGAATCTTTTCTTTAATACTGCTCTGATTGGGTATGTAAATCTTCTTCTGAAAACACAACATGCCGGCTGCATTCAAGGTGTAACCTTGTTGTATGGAACGGGCATTTGAATTTTGCACCAAATGCCTCTTTTGCAAATAAATCTGATCTTGCGTCGTAGCCTCCTCAATCTCTTGGTTAAGGGTGGACCATCCTTGACTGATACCAATCTCATAAATGCAATGCACTTTTCGACTTAGTGCATCAGCAACTCTGTTCTCCTTTCCCTTTAGGTGCTTAATTTCGAAATCGAAATTTCCCAAAAAGTCCACCCATCTTGCCTGTCTTGCGTTTAAAGTAGGTTGACTAAAGTAACTAGTCAAACTGTGGTGATCCGTCATCAACAAAAATTTCCTCCCTACTAAATAATGGTGCCACATCTTCAAAGCATGGATCATAGCGGTTAATTCCAGATCATAGGCGGAATATTTCTGCTCATGTTCCTTTAACTTTCTGGATTCATAAGCAATCACCTTGCCCTCCTGCATTAGTACTCCACCCACGCCCTCCTTGCTGGCATCTGTACAAACTACATATTCCTTTTCGGGGTCTGCCACACACAGAACAGGTGCTGTGGTAAGTAAATGTTTGAGCTGTTCAAAACTCCGTTGACAGTCTGCTGTCCATTTAAATGCTTTTCCCTTCTTTTGCAAGGAGGTAATAGGGTAGGCAACTCTAGAAAAACCCTCTACAAACTGCCGGTAGTATCCAGCCAGTCCGATGAAAGATCGAATGTCTGCTACATCCTTGGGTGTAGGCCAATCCATTATAGTTTTAATCTTTTCGGGGTCTACAGCTATACCTTCCTTTGTAATAATATGACCCAAATACTGGATCTGCTCTTTATAGAAATCACATTTGCTGAATTTTCCATATAACTGATGCTCCCATAAAATCTGTAACACTATTCTTAGATGTTCCTCATGCTCTTTCCTATTCCGGGAGTAGATAAGTATATCATCAATAAAGATCAATACAAATTTGTCTAAGTATTGATGAAATACACTATTCATTAAACACATGAATGTTGCAGGCACATTAGTTAACCCAAAAGGCAGTACCACAAACTCGTAATGTCCATAACGAGTACGAAAAGTGGTCTTGGCTATGTCTTCATCTTTTATTCAAATTTGGTGGTACCCTGATCTCAAATCGATTTTTGAGAAGATGGTCGCCCCCTTCACTTGATCAAACAGCTCGTCAATGCAGGGTAGTGGATATTTGTTTTTGACTGTTAGTTCATTCAGCTGTCTATAGTCTATGCACATTCGCAGAGTCCCATCTTTCTTCCTCACAAACAGCACAGGTGCTCCCCAAGGAGAGACACTGCGACGGATGTACTTCTTTTCTAGCAGCTCTTGCAGCTGCATTTTTAACTCAATTAACTCTGGCACACTCATCCGATAGGGTGCCCGAGGTACTGGGGCTGCTCCGGGTATCAGCTCAATGGTGAAATCCAAATCCCTTCTGGGTGGCAGCCCTAGAATCTCTTCAGGGAATACATCTGTAAATTCTTGCACTACAGGTATATCTTTAACAGTTGTAACCTTATCCACTGAATCTGCAAACCCCACTTGCACTGCATAAATCTGACACTTATTTCGGATACATTTAACCAGTTGGGAGGCTGTGATCGGCCGAATCTGCACTGGTTTCTGGATGCCTTGGATTTCCTTTCCCATACCCAGCTCATCTCTATAAGAAACTGTTTTTGTTTTACAATTAATTATAGACCACCATCGTTCCAACCAGTCCATTCCTATCAGCACGTCATAGGAACCAAGAGGGAGTACATTTAACTTAGCTGTTATGATTTGGCCAGCTAACTTTAATGGACAATTACTGACTTTGGTTAGTACTCTTTTTTTGGTCCCGGTGGCCAGCTGTACTAACCACGGGCTTTTAAATTTAGTGGTTTGCAAACCACAGCTTTCTACCACTTTAGGACTTATATAGCTTAGAGTAGCTCCTGGGTCTACTAAAACAGAAACAGCTCGGTCAAAGATCTTACCTTCGAACTCTATCATAGTTGGCTGGTAATCAGCTTGCCGATCTTCCAGTGCTGCATTTATTCTGGGCATGGATCAGGCCACATCTCCTACTGTTCAAGCTTCGTAGATTTGGGACAATTGATCACTGTCCTTTCGATGAGGGCAGTTTCTGATATAATGGGGTCCGCCACAGCCCCAACACTGAACAGGTGGTCGAGCAGGGCCTTCAGTGTCCAATCTAACTTGCTGTTCACTGTATTTGGAATCTGCAGGAGGTTTGAATCTGCTCTGAGTTTTGGTTGGATTTTTAGTACTGGTTCCTTTCGAAAATCCTTTTTAAAACTGCTGCGTGCTCCTTTACTACCCATAGGTATTTTACTGCCTCGTTTATCTGTCCAATGCTTTCCAGGATTTTCTCCTTTTGATTTATTCTGCTGATAACACAGTCTTGCTTTTCGGATTGCTTCGTCCATGGTTTTCAGATTATCGAACTCTATCCTTTCTCGCATTGTCAAAGGTAGGCTACTAACAAATCTTTGTACTTTAGCCTTCTCTTCACAAATATAGGGCACATAGCGAAGCAGGGATGTGAACTTGGTTACAAACTCATCAATGGTTTGCTGTCCCAGCCGAAGATCGTGAAATTCGCGTGCCTTTTCATCATAAAACCGCTCTGTTAGGTACTTTTCTTTAAAATATCCTTGAAACTTTTCCCATGCCACATCCTGTTCACTTATTCCCCGCACCATCTTGACCTCTTCCCACCATAGCGTGGCTTTGGCTTGCAACTGGAATATAGCCAGCCTTGCCTTAAGATGATGATCGTATTCATACACCTAAAAATACTTATTCATATTAATCAGCCATGCTTCTTCTTCAGACTCTCCGTCAAAATGAGGTGGTTTAATCTTCTTGAATTCCCCGTGTAATTCCATCCGGGGTCTTTTTGGAGTCTGATATTCAGAGGCGTTAACATACTTCTCTCCTCGCGTCTCTCCTCTGTCTTCTGCTTCCTCCTGTTTAGTATGATAGCGTTGTTCATCTGTTAATGGTGCTTGTTCCGGCCTCTGATGCCACTGTTGCTGATGTTGTTTATCAAATAAGCTTTTCAGGATCCTCTCCTGTTCCACATTCAATCTTGCGTTATCCGCACGCAGCTGAGCCTTTTCATCTTTTAGTTCCTGCAATGTCCTTAGTAGCGTTGAGTCAGTGGTGCGACCTACTGCTCCCAGTTGTACCCAAAACTCAGAATTCCCTTGAGGTTGTTCCACGTTATCCGGAGGTTCCAGACTCCCATAAGGAGCACTATTTGCTCTTCTCATTTTGCTACTACCTGCTTCAGAACAACTCATTAAACAGATTTAATTTATCTTTGGTGTATTGCTGAACTGTTACCATAAAACTGTTTATATTCTTGTTGTTGTAATCTTAAAAATTTTCCCAAAGGTCACAGAGTTGTAAACCTTGGGCTCTGATACCAATTTGTCACGTACCCATAAGTAAAACTACAGTAAATAAATATTTTTTTTTATATTGACTACTTTCACATATAATATAACCTTTACTTATCATGTTAAATATATTTACTTGACCTACATATGAATTCACAACTTAAACTATATAAGAAGCATGATGTTTATATTACATGTCAATGTGCATGCGTTAACACAATCTATATATATATTTTCATCAACTGTTGATTGCCCGCTCATAATGTTTCACGGTGTAAATGATATGGTCTTCAATATGCAATTACATGATGTGATAACTCAGAATCACAGATGGCAAGTATTCAATACTTTATTTATGGCAACTGCACTTTCCACATTCCGAGAAATCTAACGGATGTGTTGGCAAGTCCGGCTCTGACCTTAATCCGCATGGTGGCGTTGAAGAAGTCCATTTGGCTAGATCAACGGTCGGTTGACATGCGGCCATGTGCTTGTACTGTGGCCTTGGACTTGTTACCTCTGCGCCAAAACCTATCCCAAGGTCACCGGCTAACGGACGATGCAGATGTGCTCACCGCAGATCCACAGCTCCTACTGAGCCACGAGTCGGTAATTGAGCTAGCTTATTTGTATGTTGGCTTTTGTATCGCGGCTTTAGTCTTCCATTCCATTATGCAGTGTTGCAGTTGCAGCTCCACAACCTTCCAACGCTGTTTCACATTCTCTGTCATCCGAGGTTCACTGGCATGCAGCCATGGCTTCCAGGTTCTGCATACTTCGTCGTTAATGGTGTTGGTTCATCCAGGTCTTGATTTCACAGGTAATGAACCATACCTTCCAAAGCTTGTTTTTACAGTTTGCATTACGGTTTTGCCAGGGTTTGTGCTAACGTGTATTCATGGTGGTATGCAGATGGTCACCGCCCTCGCATCTGGAGCAAGGGGTTTCCTCCGTTCATCGGCTACCCAGCACCGGTAAGGGTTTGAACACTGGCTTTATTCGCATGTGAGTTTTTAAGATTAGCTAAAACATTATTCCCTTGGCAAGGATTACGGGAATGACTCAATTTCCTCTCTGTTCAAGCTCGGAATCTCTTTTGCTAATGAGGCCGAGAAGTATCAGTTCATATATGTACATTCTTGGGTGTCGTTGTTGTTCTATTTCGCAATATTAGACTGGTTCTTCTGAACCCAGCTGTAACCCTAATTGTTAACTCTGTTATTCGAACCTCAAGGCATTCCTGCCTAGTTTGACTGTGAAACATGTGTGTGTTCAAGCGCACAGTGATATATATTTACTCAGTCTCTTATGTATGGATATAAACTTGGTCTTTACCATTTCAATATCATGAATAGCTTTGTGCTTGGTTAAAATAGTTGTATGTATTTCTGTCGAGGCACTGTGTATTTCTTTCCTTAATGTTTATGAATGTATCTTTAGTTTATGGACGCCGGCTTGGTGCTTCGACCAGCCTAGCGTAAGCTACGGCTCGGCCCGAGGGGTTTCACCAAGCGGCATTTCGATGTGAAGAACCGTCGGGGTTATGGACTTACAGTCACAGTTTCCCCTCGCCTCGGCGTTCCAGTTTATACTCACATTTTGTTTTCGTTAAATGAAATAAGGTGCTTTACATAACATGCAGTATAGTTATTCTTTGAATGCGTATTCATATGTATAAGATATCGTCGAAATGTATTTCCTCTGCAATCTTTGTAGTGTTTATGGCCCGGTTGTTCATAATTAAGGTTCTGTGATAATAGTTCTTTGCTTACTATAACATATACAACGAAGATTTCATTGCTTTGTTCTCTCGCTTGAACGCAAGCCTTTAGATTTAGTTTCTATGTATACAATATATTACCAGGGTTTTACCCCATTCAAAGTTACAGAGAACGGCTGTATGTTTCGTTGCTTTTGCTAAATAGTTGTATATATACATGTATCTTTATGTCGGTTTCTCTATCATACTTGTTCACGTTTTTCCTCATTCCTGTTTTATAAACACAGGGTTCTGTTCCGAGTAAGTTATCTACACTGTAAATACAACCCTTCAGAGTATATACTAGGGTTTTTGTGGAGTACTGTAACCGCAGTCTCTGTTAATATTTCTCATGTAGATTCTTAGGTTCTTTCTTCAGATTCTTATTCTAGTCCGTAATGCACTTGACTCAGTGGTTTTTTTTTTTATAATTTACATAGTAGCCTATACATGTTTCCTAAGGCTGGATTTGTTGTCTATAATGCACACAGAGTATTATTTCTATTTTCTCGATACTGTCTCATAATAAAAGCAGTTAATACTTAACTTATTTCACTTTTCTCTTTACAGAACAAAAGTAAACATTTAATCTTTTAACAGTTGCATAAGCAAGAAGCCATACCTGCTTCTGTGCCAAACCTCTTTATGATGCTTGTCAATCCACCCATCCGTAGGAAGTCTTCGCTGAGCTTCCACCCCGAAGCACTTGCAGGTCCTACTCGACCGCAATAACACTGGTCTTCGCCAGTCAACGCTATCTGATCCTAACCAGACGTAGCGTGCACAGGAAAATTTCCTTTTTCCCTTATACTATCTGATCCTAACCAGCATAGCATTCATTTTCATTTTTTTGTTTTCTCTGCCATCTGATCCTAACCAGACTTGGCATTTTTCCCCTTTTCCTCTGGGGTCTCAACTACCTCCAGGTAGTTAGGGTAACTGATTCCTCAGTTACTAACCATGATTAATCATAACTCAATTCAAAATGGTACCAACACAACTGTCTTTTTATTAACATAACATTAACAACATGATTACACATATTTTAAATAAAGTCTTTGTTCCATATTTACTTCACTAGTTACTAGCATTTACTTTTCACAAGGGGTGTTACATCGGGAAAACCAGTGCAGCATATAGACGGTTTGTATTATTAAGCAGATTTCGTAAATACAACTAGGGTGCCAGAAATGGCTCACCCAACAGAGAATTTTCTTGGCAATAGTACCTCTATATGGAGACAAATATTCTGGTAAATCAGCAAACGGATGATCAAACCCCATAGCGACTCCTATTGCTCCCTATGTTGGACAATCAAAGTTGGTCCAAGCAAGCTCACGCAGAGCCATGTCATCTTTCTAAGCCAGGAAGGATTGACGCAGTTGGTCGGGAAGAGCTGATCCAACCCACGCAGTGATTGCGCAGAGCCTAAAGGGCTCAAATTCTTCGAGTTGTCGGGGCTAAGGGAGCTGTGCAAATTTTGATTTAAGGAGCTGGTGGGACGTTGTTTTTGTTGGTGCAGAACAGTCTAAGGAGACTGAACCAAGGTAGAGGGAATCATTACCTTGACAGATTTTTGGCCAAGAAATCTAGATCCGGGTTGTAGCAACAAAGGAGGATTGAAGAGGAGTGATTCGACAGTTGGCCGATGGATTTCCGAGAGCGAAATCAGAACTCAGAGGGAGTCTAGAGAAGAGCAAAGATGGCAACAAACGG
This sequence comes from Pinus taeda, assembly GCA_000404065.3. Lineage (NCBI taxonomy): Eukaryota > Viridiplantae > Streptophyta > Pinopsida > Pinales > Pinaceae > Pinus > Pinus taeda. The sequence goes on along the minus strand of APFE031085245.1, from coordinate 14,685 downwards.
ATTGAGGGATCAAGACAGATTGGACGGAGCTTCCAATTTTGTCATCTGGAAGGCCAGGATCCTGGCAATCCTAGATAAACATCGCATCAAGGACTATGCCTTGAAAATAGTAGTTGTCCTCGTTGACGCTAATGCAGCCGAGAAGTATGAGGCCCAGGCAAAGGCGAAATGCATGATCCTGGACAAGGTCAAGGACCATGTAATACCACATATTGTTGAGAAGACAACATCAAGGGAGATGTGGGAGACCCTGAGCACCTTATACCAGGGCTCTTCCATGCAACGGAAGATGTTATTAGCGAATCAGCTGAGGTCATATCAGATGCAAAAAGGAGAGGAGATAGATCCCTTCCTTCTCAGATTGCAAGGGATTCGCGACCAGCTTACTTCTGTGGGGTCTACATTGGATCCAGAGTTCATGGTCAAGAATGCCCTGAATGCAGTCACCGAGGACCGGAAGACATTTGTCCAAAGCATCTTGCGCAAAGCGACTCTCCCCAGTTGGGAGGAGATGTGCATAGCTCTTCAACAAGAAGAGCTCATGAGCTTGACCAAGGCTAGGAGTAGCGGTAAGAGAGTTTGAATCACGAAGGAGGAGGAGGAGGATGCAGCTCTCGCATAGCGGGACAGCAGGGACTACAGAAAACGAAGAAGAAAGACATCTCCAAGGTCAAGTGCTTCAACTGTGGGGGGCTGGGACATTATGCCTCTTAGTGCCCCAGGAAGAAAGGAAAGGGAGAAGCTTCCAACTCAAAGGCTGCTTCAGCAAAGGTGGAGAAAGATGTCGAGATTGATGACGATTGTGCCATGAGTGCTCATGCGACTCTAGAGAAGAGGTGAGGCAACATCGACCTGTAGTCTAGAGGACTACATGGAGAAGGGGCAAGATCCTTGAGGTGCCCAAACTCATGGATCACATGCGGCTACAGGAGTCCTTAATGACAATATCATAATGACGGGTGTTAGTTGGTGCGAGGTGTGATGGAGCAACAATGGTAGAACTAGAGTGCCAAAGTCTGAGGCAAAGCAGTGGATGTTGTAGCAGTGTGGGAGGCACAAAGCAGTTTGCAGCAGCGCAGTGGTAGCAGAGCGTAAGCACAAATTAGCAGCAAAGGTAGCTTCAGCATCACGAGGCATCCATACTGACCAGGATGTCAGTGTTTGGGTGAGTTTTCAGTGGCTTACTTCTCAGCAACTTAGTTGCAGCGCAGCAATCAGTGGCAGAGCTATGTGCAGCATGATGCAGCATTATTGAGAGGGATTTGCAGTACAAATGTAGCAGTGGCAGTGGCAGAGTCACGAGCAATAGTGCAGTGGATGAAAGGAAATAGGCCAAGCATCAGTAGCACAGAGGACTGATGCAATGAATCAGTGTAATGCATCTATGGTGAAGTGTTGTTAGAGCACATTCCTCGCTAAGAGGGAGTGTTGATTTTGGGTAGAATAGGATGTACTCTAGCTCCAACATTTTATGGAGGGGCTAGAACGCATGAGATCTCAAAAACCCACAAATCGTTTGGAGAAATTCCACCCAGATGAGGAGTTATTAAAATAATTAATATTTTTAACAGGTTCCTAAGTCTAAACTTAGGAAAATAAAAATATTAATGCGTATTAATAAAAATATGGGTGAGAAGGTTCTAAGTGACAAGGATCAAGCCAATTCTAATCTTAGCAATTGATTAGAGATTATATCACGGTCGTTGATTCATCAACAGGAAAAGTATAAGAAGAGGCTAGAGGGTCAGTCGGAGACATACCAAGAGAGATCAGTCAGTTCGATTTTCTAGGGCGAGGTTTGTTGAGGAAATCGAGCAAGTGATCAGTTGCAGTGAGGGGCAGTTCGGCAAGGAATTTTCATCTGAGGCCGAAGAATACATAGCAGAGAAGCAGCGCAGTGCCGGCAAAGACAACGCAGGCCCTAGAAGGGCTGACGCAAAGGACGCAGAGGGCTGACGCAAGCAGCACAGAAGCCGTAGAAGGTGACGTTGGGCCTCAAAGGCAGCGTTGAGGAGATTCTATGGGACAGATTGGGAGCATATCAACAAATTCTGAGCCGGGAGAGGGTGACGCAGCTCCTGGAGGAGTGATGTAGTTCTAGAGCAGTGCTTAGACCAGCTTTCGCTGTCCAGCATAGGGAACAGCAGGTGTCGTTGTGGGTTTGATCAATCGTTTGTTGATTTGCCAAAATATCTATCTCTAGATAGAGGTACTACTACCGAGGAAATTCTATGTTGGGTGAGCCATTTCTGGCACCCTAGTTGTATTCACGAAATCTGCTTGATAATACAAACCCTCTATATGCTGTACCAGTTTTCCCGAATTGGGTTTTTCTAGGGACGATTGTCTAAAAATAACGGTGTCACTTGTGTTATTGTCTCATTTTATTTCAGCCCATGATCTGTATGTTTGTGTAGGCTGCAATATTGATTACATCGATGTTTATGAAATTAAATAATTTGTTAATGCAAAGAACAAGTAGGAGATTGTAAACCAGTAATTGCAATAGGGGTTTTTGATGTGTTAGATTCTGGAATTTTCACATGGTATCAGAGCGATTGTAAATCATAGGCGACTAAAGACACCAGCTGAGAAATTTGAGAATTTGCAGCAGAGAAGCAGTTGTCCAGGGAGAGCATTATTCCAGAGCCGGAGAGGCAGGAAGAGTGATGCAGTACAGAAGAGGTGACGCAGAGGCTCATGTAGTGCCTGCATCAGCGTTTTGAGCCAGGAGAGGGAGATGTAGTAGCTGGGAAGAGCCCACGCAGTAGCTGCGTCAGGGCCAGCGCAAACGCAGAGGAGGGCAGATCAGGCTCACGTAGAGCCATGTCATCTTTCTAAGCCAGGAAGGATTGACGCAATTGGCTGGGAAGAGCTTATCTAGAGCACGTAGTGATTGTGAAGAGCCTAAAGGGCTCAAATTCTTCAAGTTGTCGAGGCTAAGGGAGTTGTACAGGTTTTGATTAAGGAGCTGGTGGGACATTGTTTCTGTTGGTGCAGAACAGTGTCTAAGGAGACTGAACCAAGGTAGAGGGAATCACTACCTTGACAGATTTCTAGCCAAGAAATCTAGATCCGGGTTGCAGCAGCAAAGGAGGATTGGGGAGGAGTGATTCGGTAGTTGGTCAGTGGATTTCCGAGAGGGAAATCAGGACTCACAAGGAGTCTAGAGAAGAGCAGAGATGGTAGTGAACGTATTGAGTGATCAGGACAGATTGGACGGAGCTTCCACTTTTGTCATGTGGAAGGCCAGAATCATGGCAATCCTGGATAAACATCGCATCAAGGACTATGCCTTGAAAGTAGTAGCTGCCCCAGTTGACGCTAATGTAGCCGAGAAGTATGAGGAGGCCCAAGCAAAGGCGAAATGCATGATCCTAGACGGCATCAAGGACCATGTAATACCACATATTACTAAGAAGACAATAGCAAGGGAGATGTGGGAGACCCTGACCACCTTATACCAGGGCTCTTCCATGCAACAAAAGATGTTAATGGAGAATCAGCTGAGGTCATATCAGATGTAGAAAGGAGAGGAGATAGATCCCTTCCTTCTCAGGATGCAAGGGATTCGCGACCAGCTTACTTCCGTGGGGTCTACACCGGATCCAGATTTCATGGTCAGGACTACCCTGAATGCAGTCACTAAGCACTGGGAGACGTTTGTCCAAAGCATCTTGGGTAGAGCGACTCTCCCTAGTTGGGAGGAGATGTGGGCAGCTCTTCGACAAGAAAATCTCAGGAGGTTGACCAAGGCAGGAGTAGTGGTAAGGGAGTCTAAATCAAGAAGGAGAAGGAGGAGGATGCAGATTTCGCATCAGCGGGACAGCAAGGACTACAAAAGAGGAAGAAGAAAGACATCTCCAAGGTTAAGTGCTTCAACTGTGGAGGGCTGAGACATTATGCCTCTCAATGCCCCAGGAAGAAAGGCAAGGGAGAAGCTTTCGACTGAAAGGGTGTTGCAGCAAAGGCGGAGAAGGATGTCGAGACTAATGACGATCATGCCATGTGTGCTCATGCGACTCTAGAGAAGAGGTAGGGCGACATCGAGTTGTAGTCTAGAGGACTACATGAAGAAGGGGCAAGATCCTTGAGGTGCCCAAAACTTGTGGATCACATACAGCTACGGGAGTCCTTAATGATAGTAGCATAATGACGGGTGTCAGTTGGTGCGAGGTGTGATGGACCAACAATGGCAGAGCTAGAGTGCCAAAGTCTGAGGCAGCGCAGTGGATGTTGTAGCAGTGCACGAGAGGCACAGAGTAGGGTGCAGTAGCGCAATGGCAGCAGAGGGTCAGCATAGATTAACAGCAGAGGTAGCTTCAGCATCATGAGGCATCCATACTGACCAGGATGTCAGTGTTTGGGTGAGTTTTCAGTTGCTTACTTCTCAGCAACTGAGTTGCAGTGCAGCGGTTAGCAGTGGCAGTGCTATGGGTAGCATGATGCAGCATTTTTGAGAGGGAGCTGCAGTACGGATGTAGCAGTGGCAGTGGCAGAGTCATGGGCAGCAGTGCAGTGGATGAAGGGCAGCATGCCAAGCATCAGCAGCACAGAGGACCGATGCAGTGGATCAGTGTAATGCTTCTATGGTGAAGTGTTGCTAGAGCACATTCCTCGCTAAGAGGGAGAGTTGATTTTGGGTAGCATCAGATGTGCTCTAGCTCCAAAATTTTGTGGAGGGGCTAGAACACATGAGATCTCACGAACCCAGAAATCGTTCGGAGAAATTCCACCCGGATGAGGAGTTATTAAAATAATTAATATTTTAGTGGGTTCCTAAGTCTAAACTTGGGAAAATAAAAATATTAATGTGTATTAATAAAATATGGGCGAGAAGGTTCTAAGTGACGAGGATCAAGCCAGTTCTAATCTTAGTCGTTGATTAGAGATTAGATCACGGTCATTGATTCATCAACAGGAAAAGTATAAGAGGCTTGAGGGTTAATTGGAGACACACCAAAGAGATCAGTCAATTCGATTTTCTGGGGCGAGGTTTACTGAGGAAATCGAGTAAGTCATAAGTTGCAGTGAGGGGCAGTTCGGCAAGGGATTTTCATTTGAGGCCAAAGAATACATAGTAGAGAGGCAGCACAGTGCCGGCAGAGACAATGTAGGCCCTAGAAGGGTTGGTGCAGAGGCCGAAGCGTTGATGCAAAGGACGCACAGGGCTGACGCATGCAGCGCAAAAGCTGTAGAAGTTGATGTTGGGCCTCAAACGCAACGCTGGGGAGATTCTGTGGGGTAGACTGGGAACATATCAGCAGATTCTGCGCCGGGAGAAGGTGACGCAGTTCCAGAGCAGTGCTTGGACCAGCGTTTGCTGTCCAGCATAGGGAACAGTAGGAGTCGCAGTGGGGTTTGATCATCTGTTTGCTGATTTGCCGAAATATCTGTCTCTAGATAGAGGTACTAATGCCGAGGAAATTATCTGTTGGGTAAGCCATTTCTGGCACCCTAGTTGTATTCACAAAATTTGCTTAATAATACAAACCCTCTATATGTTGCACTAGTTTTCCCGAATTGGGTTTTTCGCAGGACGATTGTCCAAAAATAACGGTGTCCCTTATGTTATTGTCTCAGTTTATTTCAGTTCATGATCTGTATATTGTGTAGGCTGCAATAGTGTTTACATTGATGTTTATGAAATTAAAAAACTTGTTAATGCAAAGAACAAGCAGGAGATTGTAAACCAGTAATTGCAGTAGGGGTTTCTGATGTGTTAGATTCAAGAATTTTCACACTGAACACAGTTGATTCAATGTTTAGGATGCTTCTTAGTTCAGCAGGTGTAGTTGCAGTTGCAGCAGCAACAGTTGAGAGGGAGTTGCAGTGCAAACGCAGGGTTGGCAGCGTTATGGCAATGTCAACAACAACACAAATGCAGCATCAAAGTTGCGCAGTGGTTGGTGGGCGGTAGCTAGACATCAGCAGCATGACAGAGGGTGATAGAGAGGCGGGGTATTATGGCAAGGTGTGCAGCACCAGAGAGAACACCTTCCTCGCTACGAGAGAGTGTTAGTTTCTGTAGCATCGGAGGTGTTTTAGTCTCAAAACTTTATAGAGAGACTAAAACACAGGAGTTCTCCATAACCCAGAAAACGTCCTTGGAAATTCCACCTAGAAGTGTCTCAATTAGATTATTATCCCATTTTTAATTATTTCTTAAGTCTAAACTAAGGAAAAGGGGTTAATTAATCATAATTAATTGAGATAAGGTGTATATATCTAGAAACTCACACGGATCGACAGGGAATTAATTCGGGCCCTTGATTAAGTTTTAATCTTGGTCATTGGAGGTCCAACAGAGGATTATAAGAAGAAGTCGATGGGTAGATGGAGGACACACTTGTGGAGTTTGAATTCCTTAGGCAATTTGATTTTCATAGAGCAACAATAGTTATCAGAAAGCCAGAGAAGGAAGCAGACACAGTGAGGGGAAGGGACAGTGATCCAGAGGAAGTTTTCCAGATCCGAGGAGGCAGCAGCAAGAGGCCGAGTTATTCCCAGTGAGGCAGCGCAGAGGACTGCATAGTCAGCTTTAATGGGAAATTCGATTTAGCTAGAGGAAAAATTGATTTGGCTTCCAGAGGCCTGGAAAGTCTTCCAAAAGGTTGGAGAATCGTTTTCCTTCGCAGAGACAGGCGAAACATCTTGATCAAAGGTAGTTTCTAGCTAGACGCCAAAGGATCTACGCAAGCACTGCGCAAAAGCCTACCCAAAGGGTCCAGGAGGACGAGTTTCTGAAGCTAAGTTCTGTCGGGGTTGTTTGTAGAGGAAAGGGAATTCCCTTAAATAATTTTGGCCAAATTTTCTTGCTATTTGAATTGCCAGTCAGGTATCCATAGATTGTACTCAAAATTTCGCTGTTGCATAATAAATAAAACCCTCATCTGCTACATTGGTTTTCCTAAGTTGGATTTTTCCAGGGACATTTGTCCAAAAATAACTATGTCAAATTTTTATGTGTGCTAACATTTCTCAGTTTTCAGTGCCATTATTTTCCGCAGTTTTATTTGTGAAGGTTGCAGTGTGAATTATTTGGTATTTTTCGTAGCAGATAAATTGTTAAATTAATTAAAAAATAGAAAAATAATTTCTAGTTGTTGCAATAGGATTTCAATATTTGAAATTTTCACATTGTACTCTGTACCTCTGCTAAACAATACATTTCTAATAGAAGAAGAATTTGGTTGGGTTTTCCCTTTGTGGGTTCATTGGACCTAAATTCCTTGTCTTATTTTGTTCATGGTTGTCTTATATTGTGCATTTGATTTATGTTCTATCTACAATTGTTTATCTAATATTGCAGCATAAAGAAGTTTTGTGATAGGTGATTGTTACAACATAGAATACCAAACTTTGAACAACTGAAAATTCAAACCAAACTCAAAAAATCAAGGGGGGATGTCATGCTTCCTCTTAAATTAATTTGGAACAAAACTAATTTTTTCATTTTGGGGCCAATTTTGGAGATAGTGGAGCCCATTCGATTTTATTAGGAGATTAGACTAGGGAAAAGTCATTTTTGTTGTGGCTAAATTACACATGGGGGCTACCCACACGAGGGAAAAATGCACTCCCTAGTCCGATTTGCATGGAGGTGGTTAAGTGAGGGCCCACAATGGAGGTAAAATTGGAGGGAACAGTGTTCCACGAAATCTATATAAGGAAGGCAACTCTCCTCATTTCATTCATTTTTTGGCATATGGATTTCTTTTTGGTTGCTCGAGCTGCTTAGCCAAGTCATTTGTTGTTCAACACAAGTTCTTCAAGCGAAGAGAGGAAGGCAACTCTCCTCATTTCATTCATTTTTTGGCATATGGATTTCTCTTTGGTTGCTCGAGCTGCTTAGCCAAGTCATTTGTTGTTCAACACAAGTTCTTCAAGCGAAGAGCTCACCCTTTCTTTGGGGGACTTTGAGTGCCACCCTAGGAAGGTTTTTCTTCATTCTTCCAGAGGAGGGATTTCGTTGTGATTTCTAGCAGTTGCATTCATCTTCTGGTGGTGCATATTACTGGAGGACGCAGTGAAGAGGAGGTTGAGTTTGCTTGTGGTGGCTTGTCGTGGAGTTTGGTTGGGAGATTTTCCAGAGAGGAGGCCTAAGAGATTTGTTGTCATCTTAGAGAGTTTGGGAGTTGGAGGAGAATGCTTCTGTGCATGTGATTTTCGCACTTCATGGGCCAGCGTAGAGGCAGCACTTGGTGCACACGTGGGAGGTAGAGTATCAGTCTTTGAGGTTGAACTTTGTCGGGGAAGTTAAGGGAAGCATTTGTGGAGGAGATTGCTTCATTTTCAGAGCTTGGGAGGAGGATTTCGTTGGTGTCCTTTGCAGGCCATATTCTTGAGCAATTTGGAGGGCATGGGGCATATTGGAGGTCGATTTTCGAAGGTTAAAATCAAGCCAAACCATTTATGGGTTTTGCTGGGTTTTGTGAGACGAGTTTGTGGTTAAAATTTCAAAAATTTTCGGTTGATATTCGGATATGAAATCCTCATTCTTATAACAGAGTGAATTGTTAATTCGTTGGGGAATTTGCACCATTTTGTGATTCGACTTTGGCTTGGAAATAGGCCAAACCCTTTCTGGGTTTTTCGGGGTTTTGCTTGAGGAGCCTAAATATAAATTTCCAAAATTTTCTGAGCACCAGAGGTGGGGTTTTCAGCTATATCTTTGCAGTAGACAGTGCAGAATTGTTCGAGACTGTGCAGTGCAGCAGTTGGTCAGTTGATTGTAGCTCCGGGTTGTCATTGCTTCACCTAGGCTTTGCTCTGCTTGCCTTTGAGGCAAGCTCAGGTGCATTCCTTCCATATTTTGTACTCTTGCGCCAGTTTATAATAAAATGGCTCAGTTGCTTCCATATTTCTGATTGTTCTGGGTGTTTATTAAATTGTTTTAAATTTTATGTGGTGTAAATTTGCTATTTGTTTGCATATCATTGTTTTTCCTATTTTTGGAACATTACAAGGGAATTCTAAGGTATTCCAAGGGGGTATCTTACATTCTAATTCCAGCTAGGGTTACTACTTTTCCAAGACAACAGGAGCAAATACACATTCATACAGAAGACATTCATACCACAGTAGATATCTTCTATGTGTGCATGAAACAGATTTCCACAATAATATAACACCTCAACCAGAGCACATTAATTTTAGGGTTCACTGCCCAATATCAGTGAGTATATTCAACCAACAATTTAGGCACAACAACTTAGGCCAACTACCCAATTCAACGAGTGTATCCACTCAATAATTTCCCCAATACAAGAGTATCACAATTTCATAATCCAACATTCAATTTTAGTGACACTAATATTATTTAAATCAAGTGTAACTAAACGAATTGCAACTCACTATCTAATAACCCTTGGCTAGTTATGATGGAATGTGTTGTTACAAGATGATCCAATTGTTGCCACAGAGATTTGACTCCCTTGGTTCCTCTTGTTAGCGGTTGACAACTCCTTCTTTTGTTGTCCCAAGTCTGAAGTTGCAGTATGATGGAAACACTACCTGGAATCGGCCTTGATTGTGCACAGACCCTAAAGGTAGCGACAGACCTAGAAGAGTGGAGGTTTAGTTGCCTTCCCTAAGGATACCTGCAGCCCTAGTGAGGTGATTTCTAGCTTCAAGACACCTAGTTAGCTCGTTACCCCTCAAAATGCCTTGAAAATAGTTGAGTGGACATTTGCATAGGGACTCGACAGGATTTCTATGGCTACTCGTAGCCTTAGAAGAGAATCCACAAACCAGATTTATTGATGTTCCCACAGAGCCGATCGATGCCCTACTTTGCACCCTCATTGTTACCAAAACTTGGACCTTAGAGCCAACAAAACCTCACTAAAATATTTTTGACATATCCAGCTAATATATGAGTGATATGTTGTCTTATGAGGTCGAACTTGATGACTAACGAAACAGTCAGAGAAACTTCTTAATGAGGAATCGGATTTGCTCCAACGAGTATGTTGTCCCAAGACAAGTATAAGTCTTTAAACCTCAAAACCAAACTAGAATTGCTCCAATGTTGTTCCAGAACAAGGAAAGAAGGTGTCTAGGTAGGATGGCATCAGCTCCATCGAAACTAGACAAAAGGATTAGATAGGGTGGGATCACCTTCACCGAAGCTAATAAAAAAAAAAGAGATTTTAAAACCCTCACAGAAGTAGCTCAAGAATTCAGAGGTATCCAATCCAACTTGATAATGAAAGTATGATTCCAACTCTCCTTTATTTATAGATTCCAACATGGGGTTTCTCAATTGTAAGGTGTTACAAGTGCAACCCCCTATTTGGGCTTTTTGCCCCCTACCCCAAAATTTACCCAATGTTGCCCCAAAACATTTATAATTGGATTTACCCCCTTTATCAATACCATAGCCTACGGGGTTGGATATGCTATTTCGTCTTCCCATGGGCAATTAATCCATTGGATACATTACAGTAACCATCTCTTATTTTAAAAAATCAAAACTTTTTTAGTTTCTATTTTACATTAGTTAATTAACTAGCTTGTCCTTCAAGATTCTACATTTAATAGCTAGTTTTATCCTTAGGCTTTTAACAATATAGACACATTTGAACCAAGGAATCAATATACCTATTTTAAAACTTTATTGCCACATATTCTTCACAGTATATTAAGTTTTATGTTGCAAATCTGTGTTAATATATTGTTGTAGCATAACAGATCTAGCTGATTTCTCAAGGTTACAAGCACTTTTCAATTAAGTATTTTACCTAGAACCTTGTAGGTAGACTCTAAGTTGAATTTACTTGATTATGTTTTGTTCTTAGAGTCTAAACATATCATTTTCCAGCTGCTGTAACTTTATTTTTCTTGCTGGAAATTTTCTAGGTTGTGCACCTAATGGAGTTTGACCCCCTAACCTCAACAAAGCATTTTCCACCTTGCTGAAAATTGCATTTTGCTGCTGGTGTGAAGCTTGGGATTGATCGAAAAGGGTTTATCTTACATCTCATAGCCTCCCCGACCTAAGCTATTTGATCTATAGTGCTAAAGCGCTATCTGAGTGGCTAGTTCCCTGGGGAATTGTTGTTGTGCAGACTCCGTGCATTATTCTACAGATTTTACAATCTACAAATACAGGACAGCAAGAAAATTAACAAAAGAACCCCTCTAACCAAAGATTCAATCATAGAAAAAATTGCATATTTGGCTAGTCTTTTTTACTATACTCATATAAACTATTTACATTGTTATATATCTTGAACTTGAAGTGTTATACTTTGCTTGTTTAGAGTTATTTACTGCATATTTTACACAAAAAACTAGTACGGCAGCAAACAAATTAACTCCTCTCTTCACCTAAGACCACATAGATGGCATTGATCATTCTTGATTTGGGTAATGTTATCTCAAGGGAATCCTCCCATAGCCATTTAGGAGAGAGTTGGGCTTAAAGAGTGAGGACTTTGGCCACAGTCACAGTGAGCCCCTATCCTATGTGTGCCAATCTCGCAAGTTGCAAGGACCTTGGCAACCCTGCTAATTTGAACATAACATGATCGAGACGCATATCCCTCCAAGAATTGGTCACTCCTATCTTAAGGATTAGGGTAAGAGATTAGAACCCTAGTTTAGATCAATCTCTTATCTAATCAAGATAAGGTATAAAGACTGAGGCTCCATAAGAAGGGATTCCATAAGGGAAAAACCTTCACCAACGAGATCGACTATGAAATGAATAATATACTTGAAACCCTAGTCAAGGAACTAAAGGAAAAACAAGACAAGAGATTTCGGCACTTGCCAAACCAATAAAGAAAGATGGAAGAGAATGAACCCTATACACTTTGCTCCAAGAGGTAGACTTATCCCTCAAATGTATTGAACTTGAAAACTAATATAACTCTGGAACTATCACAACAAATCTTTAATGCACCAAGAAGCTAACCAAGAAAGAACGAACTCCAAAAATTGACACCAACACCTCAAATAGGCGAATCTTCAACAAATTGTATTCTCAAATGATATCCAACAAAAACTAACAATTTGGAATGAGAGGAAAGTCTTTATTTATAGATAAAGCCTCTACATCTTTCTCATTCTTTATTATTTTCTTTCTCCCTAAAGTTAGCCTATGAGAATTACAAAAAGTTGACTTGTAATCCACATCAGCAATGAGACTAAGTCAAGCTACAACATAGAACTTCCAAGAGGGGGGACACCCACAAAAAGAGAGATTGACCTAGAGAAATAGGCCAACATTCCTTTTGAAATGCATGGTACACAACTCAAATCATGGTAAGATTCCCTCCAACAAAGAAAATGCCACGTCTACCCTCCAACCACCTCATGGATGATGTGAAATAACCCCCAAGAAGTGGACAACGCCTCTAATCATGTACAAAGTCATCAAAATGATGTCTCCAAGGTGTGACCACATCCATATCTCAAGCAAGAACCTCCAAAAAGAATGGGAAGCGACCCTCCAAGTCAAGTCAAGTCATAATATCCCCCAACGACTAGTGTGAAGTCCACATGTGCGGGTCGGCCCTCAAATCAAGTGATAAATGACTCAAAATATGACAAAGAGAGTGCTCCAGGATCTTCAATGTGGCATGCCAAGAGGAAACCCATGCATGTGAAAATAGAACAAATGTGCCTCAAAGGATGTGATTAGTATCTTGGGATACGTGAACTACCTCAAGACCTATGAGACTACCTCAAGAATGCAAAAATGCATGAGCAACTGCAGAATCATCTCTCAAAGTCCATGGCCAAAGTGTGATAATACATAAGATAGGGGGGTCCATGCTAGGGCATAAGATAAGGGTGCTTCTGAATAGGTATGATGACCTTTACAACATGAGCAACACTAAATGAGACTAGAGGTTCCACTAGATCATGTGTCCTAGTAGAGACATCCCAAGATGACTGCATACTTACCTAGACCATAAAATACCAACATGATGGTGAGTTACTACCATCAAGGGATAGTCAGCCAGAACCATAGAGCAATGCATATCTTGAAATGGGGACTAAAAGGACATGCCACAACAAAACACATAGGGGTTTGGCTACAACCTAGACCAAACACTTCTATATAAGTCATCCAAGCATGGCCCACAGCCCAATAAAATACATGAGTACAATGATAGTCACATTTTTTACTCATCATGATACAATAGGTACAACAATCTGCCCACATGATAGGTCACATCCAGTGAAAAAATATAGGGTGCATTGAAGTGAATATGAGGTGTAACAAGACAATGTGCCCTTCAGTCACTCTTGGATGCTGAATTGTGATGCTAGTTTATCACTGTAAATAAGGTGAGACAACAGGACAAAATCTCCTCAATATAAGAAAAGGGAATATCCACTAGAAAACACCTTGATAGTCATTCTGCTGGGAAACAATACATGACAAAATCCTCACATTTCCTTTATAATATCTGGCTGCAAGCAACACCATTTGATGAGCCGGTAAGCAACAGCTGAAACTTATGTTGTCTATTACAATTTTGTATCAAGGATGGTGTTGGAAACTTGAACACCCTCCTTAATTTGTGTAGTAACTTTTCTTAGATCATGTCTTTAAGGGTTAACCTCCATCCATTTCCCTCAGGGTTAGGGTGTTCCACTTATTTGAGATTTCAATCTACTGGTGATATCCCTGTGAGACAAGTCCGTTGTAATTTGGGAGGACGCAACATAGCAATGACTCCTTCGAAGGCCTACTAATCAAGATTAAAATCAAAGGTGCATGACAATATGTACAGTGGTCTACCCTAACCTTGTTTGCTTCAGAAAATTCTGCTCTTTTTAGAATGTTCTCAAGCACAAAACTAGTAAATGATCCACGGGATACACAACCTGTAATGTCTCTCCAAGGCCCCTGTTTCCAGATCTGACATTGTGTGAGACACTTCCTCTCTATGAAAAATAAATTCTAATTCTGCATTTTCTAATTCAACATTGTCCCTTGCCTTAGAACAGAAGTAAGAAATCTGTGCAATAGTCTCTCAGCTCACACATTACCTCTCCAATTTATTAGCAACATCTCTCTAGAAGGTGCTATTGTACTGGATTTTCATGAACCTATTGCTTGGAAGGGAATAAAGATTTCAGATTTGTCTGAAATCTCTAATGCTTCAAAACTTTTACCCCTGATCAGTGATAACTTCATCTCATCTTGAAATTCCTGCATGCACTTATGGCATCCTTGTTTTCATTACTATCAGTTTCAAAATAACCAAATAAAAGTTTTTCCTAAACACAGGTGTGCAGTCCACTAACCTTGATATGGATTCCTCTTGGAGTGGGCTCATCCTCTAATGAATACAAACCCCAAAACATGAAGCATTTTCTTGGGATAGGCCTCTTTGACTGAGACCAGAAAATGTCCAATTAATTCCTTCAATTCTGAGTGATGACCTTGTTACTAAGGTCACAGTGGCGCTCTTCAAACAGACTATAATAATCGATGCCGTAAACAGATTCAAGGATTCTCCTACCTTTGAAGGAGAAAATTTGACAGGTATGTGGAGCAATCCAGGCCCTTTTAGTAGTTATCCTTTCAAATAATAAAGTTTTCTTTGTTACTGCCTCCTCATGTGAAAATTCGGTGACCCTGTTACACAAAAATATCGTCACCTTGATTATTTGCAGTCGGTGTAGGCCTATCATCACCTATACCAGCTTCCTAAGCAA
>APFE031085241.1:52861-131274 GCA_000404065.3 Pinus taeda | reverse complement strand
AAATTATTTTTTTTTTGTTAAATGGTAAAGATAACTTTTAAATAATGTTTACTTGCATACTGCTATTTTGAGGAAAAAACAAAGGATGGAATGACAAATTTCACACGATTTCCCCAAAGCAGAAGGAAAATCTAACCGGATATAAAATTGACTTTTATTTCCAAGTCGTGTTCAGCACTATGTAACTCATGAGTGATGTAATTTGCTTCAACGCTTTTGTTTCCATTCTTATTCAGTTTTAATATTAAGGTTTGGGTTTTAAGAAAAATCATAAAGATTTGTGTTCAAACAAACTTTTACTTTCTGTATTGTAAGAAACGAAATTATATTTTATCAATAGAGAAACTAAATTAACATTCCATCCCTAACCGAAACAAGAACCATAAATATTAATTATTTATATATAAGTTATAATGTGTACCCACATGCAGAAGTTTATAGTAGTTTTATTTAAATAATAGAATATTAAACTCTAATTAATATAATAAAATAATTTGTCCAAAACAACTCACTTAATTCACAGAATTTATTTATGATTTTTAATAAAATTATTTTATTGTATATTATTTTGATAACATACTTGCCAGTGTTAGAATTTGTGAAATGTTTAAGGTTGAGGTTTCACTTTTAAGAATAGGTTTTAGTTTTATATTCTCCTTTATTTCACGTTTACTTTTAGGTTTTAGGTTTTGAATTTTCCTTTTAGGTTATTGATTTCCTTTTATGTTTTTTAAGGTTAGGTTTATGTGAAATGTTTAAGGTTTAGGTTTTACTTTTAAAAATAGGTTTTAGTTTTATATTCTCCTTTATTTCACGTTTACTTTTAGGTTTTACGTTTTGAATTTCCATTTAGGTTATAGATTCCTTTTATGTTTTTTAAGATTAGTTTTAATAATTTATGGTTTAATTTAGTTTATATTTAGCTATTCTTTATATTTTGGAGTTTAAAATAGGTTTAATATTAAGTTTTAGATTTTAGATTTATATTTTAGGTTTAGTTTCAAATTCTATATTTTTATTTTAGGTTTTAGCTATAATATTGGGTTTTAAGTTTCAAAACTATGTTTAATAATAATTATTGTTAGATTTAAGAATTTTGTGATCCATAATATAGATATAAGTTTTTCTAATTAATCATATCGTTAGGATTTGGTGGACCTTTCGAACCAAGTAATGTGGTTTATCCTGAGGAAATTTGAAGGAATAAATAACATGGATGCATCATTGCCTAGAGTTAACCCTTAAAAATTAGCCGATGGTAAATTCGTTACTGAGGAAGGTAAAATATTATTTAGGAGAAATGGTAAAGAGTTATTTCTTTAATTATTCAATATTTAGTTAAAAACTAGTTGTTATGTAATAATATATTTAATTAATTTAGATATTATAAATAATAATTTAATGAAATCAATTTATATAATAGATTTATATAAAAATAATTAATTTATTAAATATTATTTGTTAGGTTGATTATTAATAGAATATATTGGGTTGTTAGGATGATTCAAAATAAAATATTTTATTTCATTAGTGTTTTAATAATAATTTATAATAATATTAAACTATTTTAATTTCACTAAATTTAATGATAATTTATTATATTATTAAATTTTTGATAAGAATATCTATTGATATTATCTATTTAATATGATTATTATTTATTTAGAAAAAAACTTGTTTCCCTTAAATAGGAGGATAGTAATGTACGAGGAAAACTCTGATAACTCTAAAGGTTGAATAAAAAATATTAATAGTTAAGTTGTATTATTAAGTGCAAAATATATTTTAGTTGTATCAATTATTTAAAAAAAAAGAGGATGCTCTAAAATGAACTAATCATGTTAGAAATATGAAGTTGAAGAAATTAATAAGGATAATAGGGGATAAAACTAGAAGAAAATAAAAGAAAATAAGGAAGAATTAGAGGGAGAAAGGAAAAAAAAGGAGGAAGAGTCATGAAGAGAGAGCTCGAATCGAACTTTTACTTAATTTCCAACCATCATCCCTATTAAGGTTACTCACATGCCTTTCAATTTCAATCTCTTCCCTAAGTTTCCTGTGGTGGAAATGATAAACCCTAGCAATGACTTTGGAATCTTCAATGTAGATGTGGTGTTTTGTTTTCTCTGCATGCTTGGTAAGGGTTGATGTGCTGGAGTGATTGTGTCTAATGTCAACAACATGTTCATTAATTCTATGTTTAATAGACCTACCGGTTTCCCCAATGTAGGGGATACCACAGGAGTAGGGGATAAGGTAAACCCCTTTCATGTCCTTAGGGTCAATAAGGTCCTTAAAAAATCTAAGGGATTTTTTAATGGTATTGAGAGGTTTAAATGAAGAAAGACATTAATATTCTTAAGTATATGAGCAATCCTGTCCGTGGTTCATTGGATATACGAGAGATGAACCTTAGATATATGATCAGTGCTAGTAGGTTTAACTCTAGGCACTTTGTAGGCTTTGTGAAAGGCCTTGAGGCTTTGAGATAAGCTATAGCCATTATTTTTAAAGGCATTAAGAAGATGAGATTTCTCCTGTTCAAGGTGGCTATCATCCGAGATTCTTAGCGCACAGGTGGCAAGAGTGCTGAGAACCCTGAATTTCTGAGCCAGGAAATGATGAGAACTGGCATGAAGATACTGTTATGTGTGAGTCTTTTTTCTAGAAACTTGGTGACAGATAGAACCATCATCTTTCGTAGAAAGGAGGATGTTGAGAAAGGGAAGGCATACATTATCGTCCACTTGCATCGTGAACTTGATGGAGTGCGATTGAGGATTAAGGTGGTTAAGAAACAGATCTAGTTTCTCACAACCACGAGGCCAGATGACATAGGTATCATCAACAAACCTTTTCCAATTTTTAGGGAAAAATTGAGTAGTGGCTATGGCCTTGGTATCAAAATATTCCATAAACGAGTTTGCGATGATGAGGGGAAGAGGGGATCCCATCTCAACACTGCAAGTTTTCTCACAGAGCTCACCTTGGAAACTAGAAAAAGTCTTATTTTAATACATTGATTACTAGAGGTTCTTATGGTTCATTAAATTGGACTTCTTCTTCCTCTTGAATTGGAATTAATGTTCTGGCTGCATCTCTTTTCTCGAGGGATTCAATATAATTAGACATCTCTTGTTGCACAAGATTGATTTCTAGCACTCTTCATCTTAGAAAATGAGGAAACGAGGTGAAAGTTGGTGATGAAACGCTTGGTGACGAAACACTTGGAGATGTTCTTGGAAAAATTCCTGAATTTTCTTCTACCTCTGAGTTCTCTTCTGCTTCTTCATTGATATTCTCTATGCTCTTTGAGGGTAATTATTTTTTTGAGTTGAGTCTGGTACTCCTTAGACCTATGATAGGGTCGTTTGAGTTTTCTTCCTTTTTGTTTTAGGCTTCTCTATTTGAGGTCAAATATTTATCTCTTTACTGGCTTTCTTTCTTATAACGTTTCTTTTGTTTATTTCATTTAAAACTTCTGCAAGAGGGATTTCATCCTCTGATTGTTCTCGCAGCTGTTGTGGTTCTTGTTCCAGTGTCCTATCAGTTTTTATTTTCCTTCCCTCTTAGGTCTATTGTTATTTGGCTACCCATGAGTATCTTCCTGAAAGTGATTTCTTAGTGAAAAGGTTTCTCATTTATCACCTATGTTTTGGATATGAAATTCAACAAGTATTTTGACTAGACCATGGTGATACATTGTATTATCTATGAACTAAATTCTCCTTTGAACATTCCCTAACATCTTTCTTAGACTATTGAAAAAGAAATATGGAATATTTATCTCATTTTCTTTAAGAAAATTCATTAGCAGCCGAATATGATAGAAAAACATACAACCAAACCTTCCTTTGTAGGTAACAAATTTTTGTATTATTAGAAGCAAATTCCTCCAGTTACTTTTCAATGTTGTGCTTGGGATGCCATTCTTGGAAATGGCGGTGTCCATGCTTGGTTTCATTAGAAAACCTTCCAAGCTTCTCTTTCAATAACTCTTTTTTTAACCATTTTTCTCCAATCCGCGGCAGTCTAGTAGCTTCAGCTATAAATGACTTTCTCACTATGAATTTGATGTCTCATATCTCCACTTCAACTCCATCAAAAGCCTTGGTGAAGGATTTGGTCACTTCTTTATGGAAGACATCAAAATTCTCTATAAATTCTAGCCACTGCGCCTTTTGCAATATTTATTTTGTCTGTGGATACCACTCCAAAAAATTCTCCTTGTTGGCTCTGTTCTAACTATCACTCCCATGGCTGAGAAGCTTCGTTTCAAAAACTGTTTTGTTTGATAGGGTAGGACAACTTGTAGGGTTTCTAGAGCAGAAAGGTCAAGAGCGTGAGTGATGGAATAATGAGAGCATAGGTAGTGATGGTATAAGGGAATGAGGTAGAATCTAGCCATTAAGAGAATTCATGTTCATTATTTGGGCGATTAGTTCAATGGATTTGAATATGAGTTATGATGACCAGGATTGAATGGCGGATTATACACAATCAACCCTTAGCAATGATGATTTTGATTTTTGGTAGTACCATGTCTTATAATTCATATATGTAATGCTTTGATCCCTATTATTAAATTAAAGAAGTGAATTTTTTTCTTTCTAACCTTTGGTTGCACCTTTTTTTATGTTTTATTTGAGTATTTTTCAATGGAGGGAGTCAATCATTCCTTCAATTGTATCATTAGAAGTTTCTGTCAAATTGGTTGTAGAAATTTATCAGAGTTGCAGAATATTAATAATTCTATAGCTATTTATATTTTTCAAAAGAAAGGGATAAAAGAAGATGGGATTCTAGAAAATGGGATACAAATAAAATTTAAGATGTCAAGAATTCTTGGTTTTCATGTTTGTACTATATCTATCTATCTATCTATATATATATATATCTATATATATATCTATATATATATATATATATATATTAAGAAAAAATTGTTTTTCTTTTAAGGTGGAGAAGAGGAAGAATTCTTCTTGACCAACTTCAAATCAAAGTTGTTCTGGAAAATATTTACAAATTCCTCCTTGGTCATTGGCTTATGATAGATCCCGAGTCAATGTCCATTCACTAAGAGAGGAACTTTTTCTTCACCAATAGTCCTAATTCTGACTGCTCCATTATCAAAAACATTTTCAATCTCATAAGGCCCAAGAGAGTGAGTTTGAAACTTTCTTCTGACGTACTAATCCCAAGAATCTGATGAGGATCCTTGTTATACACATATATAGTTGTATTTCATGCCTTATCCCACAAGCGTAACAGTAGGCCCTGATCATGTAATAGTACCCGTGAAACTCCCACAATACTTATGTTCTTCCTTTCAGCCACCCCATTTTGTTGTGGGTTATGGGGTGTTATTAACTCCCGCTGAATGCTTTTTTATGCACATAAGTTCTTGAATTCATTCAATACATGTTATCCACCAGTATCACTCCTAAGAGCGTTCACTTTCCTTCCAGTGTCTTTCTCAAGAAGTTCTTTAAATTCACAAAATTTAGAGAACGTTTGATCTTTCTCCTACATGAATAAAATACAAATCTTATGTGAGAAATCATCTACAAATATTACATAATACGTGTGCTTGGTCATGGAGGATGTTGAGAACGGTCCACACACATCTGAATGAACTCTTTCAAGGATCACTTGCACTCAACTGTACTTATTATGAAAGGTGACTTTGGTGTACTTCCCCAATGTACACCCTTTGCATGAATGTCTCTACTCTAGTGCACTCTTCGGAAGTCCTGTAGAAATCTATTGCATGATATTCAAAGCTTTGTGGTGAATGTGACCCAGTCTTTTATGCCACAATTCACTGATGTCTCGGCTCTGCACCTTCTTTGCTTTTGTGCTCAAGGCAACAAAATCTTCTACATCCAATTTGTAGAGGTTATTCACCCAAACCCCAATCTAATTCACTTGTCCTCAAGCTATGTGACGAAGGAAAGTATTTCCTTTGATAAATATTGCATCATAGCCATGATCCTCCAACATAGAAAGTTGAACTAAATTCTTCTTCAGATCCATAACATACATGACATCTTTTAATGTGAGAGGAGAATAAGACTCCCTTTGAAAAAGTAATAATACAAATGTCGGTCGTGCTATAACTTCCATCATCTCCCATTTCAATGTGCATCTGGAGGTCCTTCTCCTTCAATTCACTAAAGAGTAATTTGCTTTTAATCATATGGAATGAGGCCCCACTATCAAGATACCACACATTACCCATCACCGATGTCACAATTCAAGCAATGAGGGTGAAGTCCAACTCGAACGATAAAGCAGGAGCTTCACCTGCCACTCCTTCTGAGGGATTCTTGTTGGCCTTCTTGTGTGGACACTTCATGGAATAGTGTCCCATCTCATGACAGTTAAAACATTTAATCTTTGACAAGTCCTTCTTCTTTCTGGCTTGATTAGAATCTAATTTGGAATGGGATGAATTCCATTTCCCTTTCTTTTTTTTTCCATTTAAGGCACATTTATCCTCATCATCATGCTTGGATGAGGATCCATCTCTAGTGTTCCTTCGAATCTCTTCTTGCACCAAGTCATACCACAAGCACTCCCACTTTGGTAGCTTCTCCCTCCCGTTTATCGAATCTTGGTAGATGTGTTAGCCCTTACGAAGGCCTAGAAGTGCTAGGATGACCATATCGTCTTCATCAAGTATAATACCAACACCTCCAAGCTCATCTTGACATCGGGGGAACTTGGTCAAATACTTTGGTATTGTGTCACCCTTCTCCATCTTGATTTTCCTAAGCTTGTCCTTCAGTACTAGGTTCATGTGGTCACTAATATTTTGAAAAAGGTCTATCAAGGCCTTCCACATTTCATATGGAGTCTCCTTACCATGAAGGTTCAAGACAATATCATCTCGAACTCCTTATAATATGATCCTTCTTGCCTTTGCAACACATTTTCTCCACTCTGCCATATCTTGATCATCAATTGTTGGAGGCTTAGGAATACATTTGTCTATGAATTCCTTAAGCTTGTTGTCTTCCAACACTGACTCCATCCTATCCTTCCAAGAAATATAGTTTGGACTACCTGCAAGGGCATATTCGAGTCTCAATCCATAGAACAAGATCCTGTTAGCTCTGAAGTATGATACTACAAATTTTATTTCACCTTCAAAAGACAAGCTTATATTCTCCTCTTCTAGAGTGATTTATGTGCTAATACCATGTAAAAATTCGTTGTAGATTCAAACTATTAATTGCAATTTACTAAAACAATAGACTTGAATCTACTATACTCATCAGCGAAAAAATTAAACGATCGCAAAATCACGAAGCATTCAAGAGAAATAATTCAATCAACACTTTACACAATGAGTTCCTGCGGAAATCCATAGCTAAAAACCCCTGTTATTTGTATATTTCATTAGTTAGAAAATAAGAGAATATTACAATGCTCTTCTCAAGCTCGAGCAACCTCTGCACTCTCTCTATCTGGCTCATAACTTCCTAGACAAGCCTTCACCAATAGTTAACCAATTTTCTTCTTGCCCAAGTCCCTATTTCCTTGTGTTGCTTACTTGGGAATTACCTCCTATTAATTAGGGAAATTCCTTAATTGGAATTGTGCAATCTTCATAGGCCTTCCTCTAACTTCATTCACCACATGTACAATTCATATGATTATATAACTGATAGTACACTTTAATTGAACTTCAATATCAACTTGTTAAATCTCAAATCTGACATGCATGAGTTATTTATGAGTGAACCATTAGTTAACTAGTTGAACACATGAAGAAACACCCCACTTTTGGACCTCCTACTAATTCCTCCATTAGTTGGAACTAGTTTAATTGAGTTTGACTCATTTAAACTAAATTAATTAGTTACAACTCAAAATAATCTCAATCATGACCCTTATAGTGTAGGAGACACTCTACATGACTCTATTTAGACCCGAAACTCGAACTAACTGACCCAGCTATGTCAATTTAACTTATTTAACTCATACGAATTGTCTCGTGATCCTGAATTACAATTTTATTCCTAATTTAATTCAAGGAAAAAACCAAATTTGGATTTTCTTGTTGCATTTTTAACACCACATACATATATATACAAAATTAATAGAACATCCCCTTTTCTTTTATCTATATGAGTAGGGAAATATTCCCTATGCATACTCCCTAATGCCCATGAAGTGGTCCTCCACATGTAGAATATTCATTATTAAGTATTGGAATCCCTTATACCATTCCTCATTTTTGAAGTAGCAATAGATCATGATAATTAATGTGGTTGTAAATTTGATGCCAAAGAGTCTATATTGTCATTGTGGTGGATGTCAATTCTTGATGGATTTTAGTTGTCACATTGAGCTTATACAAACCTGCAATTCTAACTCCCTTTGCAACGAATTTGAAGTGATCTTGCTTGTCTTTCACCACACAATGGGAATTTTCAAATTCAATGTTTAAGTCGTGATCAATTATAGTAGAAAGTGAGATCAAATTCTTCTTAATACGAGGTACTTACATCATATTCTAGATAAGGTTAACACAACCGTTAGGTAATTTCACCGGAACATCACCATACCCTTTGATTTCATGTGCACGCTCATCTCCACGATATATATTTGTACCAATATTAGTTTCATGAAATTTTTCAAACCAGTGCTTATTATAGGACATATGCATGGAGGCTCCAGAATCAACAAACCAAGTATTTGGATCATCTATTTCAGAAGAGAGTGCAGCATATGTAACAAATAATCGAATTGTTTTTATGCAATCATTCATTGCTTCTCCTCTATCAACAAAATTACCAGTGTCTCTTTTATTGATATGTTTGGAATCATGGTATTTTATTCTCATACAATCTCGAGACTAGTGTCCAAACTTGTCACAATAATGACATTTAATATACACCTTTGGAGATGCCACACTTGTCTGTGATTCCGCAAATGCTCGCTTACCATATAACAACTTTCCTTGTGGTGACTTTCCTCCTTTATTACCTTCCCAAGGCTTCCTCTTGAAATGTGGTTTCCCTTTTTCCGCAAGTGCCAAATCAGAATTTTGAGGCTTAAGATTTCTTTTTCTTTCTTTTTCCTCCATGAGTATACCTATCAAGTCATGAAATGTGGGAGCTTTCTCCCTTGCTGCAAGATCTGTGATGAACATCTAATACTCATGTAACATTCCATTTAATGTTATAGTGACTAGGTCATCAATGTTAGATACTGCTTCTCCTATGTCTCCAAGTTTATCTTTAAAGTACTTAATTCTTGAAATAAAATTATCGATGCTTTCATTTTCTTCCATTTTGATAGATAAAAGATTACTTTTCAAGGACAAGAGTCAAATTTTATTCTTTGTTTTGAACAAGTCCTTGAGTGTCATCCGGATCTCCTTCGATGTCTTGTAATCTCTGATATGTGGTATAATATTCTTTTTTACCTACATTCATAACAACACTTTCACCTTAGTTTCTTGCTTCTCACAATCTTAAATTGATGTAGTTGTAGCTTATGCAGTTTCCTCTAGCTTCACTTCATCTCTACTTGCTATTGACCAAACATTATATCCTTCCATCAATATATGCATCCTAAATTTGTGATTTGGTTCCATCCAACTACCTTGCTTCATTTAAGTGCTATTTTGCTAAAAAATTAACCTATCACGAAGCATAAATTTCTCCTAAACTTTTAAATCAATCAACAAGTTTTGAAGCGCACATGACTATTGGCTATTTAAAACCACATAAATAGCTTAAGATAGATCAAACCAGTTTTATGTAGAATCGTAACAATTGAACATCTTCCTCAATAGCAGCAACAATAATGATGCCTCCAAATGGACCATTAATTGACCACTAATGCACACTACGATTTACATCTTTCAGCCGCTACAAACACTACTTCCTGATTGCTTATTTCTTTAGTCGAAGTCTTTTCAGCACTGGTTCTCTTCTCTTTCTAACCATGTTTTTCCCCTTTATTTTTTAATCACTTTTGTGGTGGCCGATAGAATGTATGAATTGTATCTTTTAATTTTAAATGATAGCAATAATACCAAATTGAGGATGAATGTATTTAGCCCCTTGGAAAACGATGTCACAAACTCAATACTAATTTGTTTTGTAATCAATGCAAACAAAGTGCATGTAACAAATATAAAGAGAAATATGTCCAATCCCGTTAAAGTAAAACGATATACATATTTATGATACAATATGGTGTGCATGATTTCTATGCGTCTATCAAACATCGAGCACCAAGAAAAAAGACTACGAAATATAATTCATTGACAACACTATATTACTTTCCAATATGCCTGAAACAAAAAAAAAAATATCGCTATTCCACATTGTCTCTAGGCTTTGCACGCAACTCCAGGCGTATGTCAAGCTCAGTCTCCTGTCTTACAAAGTTTACCCACGTCTTCAATCCATACGCAAGTCACCACACAATTCACTTTGAATTCACCACACAATTTCTCATTTTCTCAACTCCTATAGGTCGACAACAACATGAAATCCACACATTCTATTCAATGTCTCCCCCTCCTGGTCCGCGGCCAGCTCTGCTATGACAGGAAACTCCTCAATCAACTCAATTTCTCTTCAGCACGCACACACAACTTCAATACGCAGCGTATCTCACATGATCCAACCAGCTACACCAGCAGCCCTTCACTCTCACACCAATCACCCTTTTTCGCCTCACGGCCCTAAGTCTCTAATAACCTCGCTCTGATAACAACACAGAAAAAACAAAGAAATTTTTTGAAGAAGGATGCGGCTCTCGATCAACGAAATCGTTCGAGACTGTACACCAACACATTTGCATTCATCAACCTAGCAAACTATTATATATATGATTAGATTATTATTGAACAACTTAATGTAGGAACTGCCAACCAACTCAGTTTAAATAAGGAAAATAGGTCAACAACACATAACAAGATCTAAATATAGGAGAATCTTCTAGATATTTCCTCATTATTCCAACAAGTACATCGTTACCAATTTGATCTTCCGATTCAGTTATTTTTAAACCATTATTCCAACAAGTACATCGCTACCAATTTGATCTTCGGATTTACTTATTTTTAAACCGAAAATATTTGCTTTTGAAACACCTCATCACCGACTTCCGTCTTGCTTTTGAAACACCTCATCACCGACTTTCGTCTACATTTCTATTTTCCAACTTTGATTCAAAGGATAATGATTTTACACCGAAAGTGTTTCCTTTTGAAACACCCCATCACCGACTTCAAAAGACAATTGTCATTGTTTTCCACGCTCCAGATTCCCACGTTGACTCCAAAACTGAAACGAACAAAACACAACACACTCTTGGAGCCTCCAGTGGCTTTTGTGCTTATCCTTTCCACGTTGAGAACATTATCGGAGCAATAATTAACTCCAAAGGTTGAGGGTGAAAGTAGTAACAATGTACTATGAACAATTTTACATTTGAAAGTGGACAGACTACGTGAATACACCCTCCCTTAGCACTTCCGTATAAAAATACATTATATATTTCAAAATTTGTAGGGCTATTTATGGTATATTTTATAGAAGGGTGTCGCCATTAAGGAATCACTTTATATTATATATTTCAAAATTTGTATGGCTATTTATGGTATATTTTATAGGAAGAGTGTAGCCTTTAAGAAATCAAGTGATAAGCAAAATAGCATATGCCGAATGTTTTGATACTAATATTTGTATGGAATTTTAATAATAAAATAAAATATAAATTAATTATAAAGCTATTGTATATTAAGTTTTTGAAATGTTTTGATTTGCGTAATTAATATGTGTTTTTAAATTAATTATATTTTTTTTTAATTTAAATTTAATTAAAAACATATCATTTTGTATAAGATATAGAAATAAATTCTTTAAAAGGTTATATAGTATTTTTTAATTTTTTTAAATAGATATTATATATACTTTTTATAAAATAATAATCAAATAATAAAATTATAATAATAATTGAGAAATAACTTTTTAGTAAAATAGTTTATAATAATAATTTAGAATAACTTTTTAAGTAAATGATTAGTGATATACTTAATTATATTAGAAATTAAAAATTAATACAAGTTAATATAATATATATAATTTTAAATTTTTTGGAAGGCTTAGTATAAGTTATAATGAAATAGCTTTTCTCATGACCATTTTTATGGTTAATTATAATCAAAATTCGAGAAAGATTTATAAAATTTTGAGTTTAAATTGTTTAATTTGCACAATTCTAGTGCCCAAAGATTTTCAAAAGTGTTGAATCTATTTATGCGTTCAAAAATGTATTTTAAACAACAAAAAATGTTGAAATTGTATTGCCCAATTTTGATGAATTTCCATGAAAAAAATTATTTTGTGTATAAGTTAGATTAATCTTTTTAAAATATTTTATTATCTAAATAAATTTTGATATCAATTTTTTTTAATCAATCATTTTAAAATATATAAATATCAACTTCTTAAAAAATATTATATCTAATTATATCTTAATTTAGTTTATTAAATTATTTTATTTAACATAATAAATAATATTATATCCCCAAAGTACGTGACAACATACCCCGCCACACCCAATAGTGGTTTGTTGAGCATGTTGCATGGGCGATGTATCACACGACAAGAGCTCCTTCTTCATTCGTGCTCAATGTGACACTATCTTTCAGCCCAATTTTGTATATGCAATGGCACATAGCTCACTCGCAAGGTCTGTAATGTTGCAATGCCCCATTAATTCGACATGTATTACCTACATACCAGAAAATTATAGTGATGCAATCTCTTTTAGTCAACTGCATGTTGTTGGTTGCTTCTTATTTTTCAATTTTGTATACGCAATGGCACATAGCTCACTCGCAAGGTCTGTAATGTTGCAATGCCCCATTAATTCGACATGTATTACCTACACACCAAAAAATTATAGTGATGCAATCTCTTTTAGTCAACTGCATGTTGTTGGTTGCTTCTTATTCTTCACTATATCAGTTCTTAGGTACTTTTTCTAGCATTTACGTGAACATGAAATTTTTTTGATTGGTATAGACGAGAAATCATTGCTCTCTTCATAATTAATTGAAATTTGTTGTGATGTTGAAAATAGTTGTTGAGTTGTAAAATTAAATTAAAGATAAGTTTATTCTTTATTTGTTTATGAGATTAAGCTATCATGAAGAATTAATGTTTTGCTTCCCAAAGTAAACTAGCATGAAGAATTTTTTATTTAACTTTATAAGAAAATCTTGATTACTATTTTAAAATTTTATATTTTGAAAGTAAGATTTAGAGTTTTTTTTTCGTTACAAATTTTATGTGCTAAAAATGAATATTTTTTTTTGCAAATCATTACCTTGAATGTAATTAAAGTTATTGAGTTCTAAAATTTATAAATAAAAAATTATGAGTATGTGTTATTAAAAGTTTTTTGAAATTGTGTATTTGATTTCAAATTCTAAAATTTAATTATAAGCATGCATTTAACAATGAGCTTTATTTTTGATAAGATAATTTTCCCAAATCTTATATTCCTTAATATATCTTTACACCTTTGAGAACAATTTCTAGTAATAATTATATATAAAAAATTTAAACTAGTAAAAAAAAACCTCATTTACATAACAATAATAATGTGTCTTGCTATTATTAATATTTTCAATTTTATCAATTATTTTTCTCCTACACTTACATACGCTCTGTTTAGTTGGTGAAATACGCTATGTTTAGTTGGTGAAAAATATTGTGCATCAAATTACTAGATGGTTGTTGTGAGGGTATCATAATTATGAGATATGTTCTCTTTTTAAGTAATAGCTATTATTAATCTTTTCAATTTTATCAATTATTTTTGTTGGGACTAATCATTAGAATAGTGCTGTTAGGGTTGGGGTTTTGAGGACGGATAAGGTTATAGGGGTAAGGCAATGATCCACTTCCTGGCGGCCTTATGAGAACTGGGTACACTACAAAAAGGTAGTACCTCCAAATCGCATAAATGAAATGCCAGAAACAAGCCCCAGAGAGGGCAGAAAACCCCCTCGGAACCTTAAGGAGCTGTGGAGCAACAGGGTTCTGAGATTTACCGTCGATTTTCCTTTGTAACATTGAAAATATCGTAGATAGGTTGACACTTAAATCTTTTACCATCAAGAATCGAAGGATCGAAGATTAAAGTTCAAGAATCGAAAATCAAAGTTCAAGGATCGAAGCTGCATCCTAAAAAATTTGAAGGTACAAAAGTTTGAGGGTATAAAATGTACTGGTGTGTAGTCACTTCTACAACGGAACTACAGTGGTTCATAGCGCGGGTGACATAGACAGGGGCTATTTCCACACGTCACAGATCAAGAAGATCTCTCAACCGGGGATATTGCCACATCTACGTAAGACTGGTGGCACAAGAGTTCAGAGTGGTGGACTACAGATTCCGCATGGCACTGCTGAATACTAATAGTTTCTCCTACCCTTACATACACTATGTTTAGTTGGTGAAAAATATTGTGCATCAAATTACTACATTGCTGTAGTAATAGCATATCCCTAAAGCTAGAGAGACAAACGTCTAGTAGAATGCAAAGTGTATAAGTTTATATGATATTAAAGATTTTTTATTTATTTTTTAAATCGATGGAATCAATATCTTTTCTCTAAAGTCTATATATTTTATAGACACTATACTTATTTGAGAGTCATGTAACTTCTCTTAAGTTTAAATAAAATGTTATGTAAACCATAATATGAGTAGTGAAAATAAGTGAAACGGTTTTCCATGAATCTTTTTCGTTGATATGGTTTAATGATAAAATCCTTATGTCTCTTGTGATTAAATATCTAAGGAGTTCCCACTTCAACATCACTACATAATGTGAAAAATGACATATCTATTTATTGGGATAAGTAAAAGTTATTTTTCAAATATCTATTTATTTGGATAAGTAATAATTAGGTATTCAAAATACAACGTATTGTCAATAAATCAACAAAAGAGAATATTGAATTTATTTGTATAAAATGGTAGCATAAATAAAGATGATAACAACCAATCATGTGTCAAGCGAGGCTAATCACAATTGTAATTAGTGAATACATATGTGTGAAAGGGAAGTGGGAAACATTATTACTCAAAAATACAATTAATTAATAAAAACATTGAAATGAATAAAATTTAAATCTAGCATAAGCTTGTCTTGTATCATAATGATGGTGTACCATATTTTATAAAAACAAGTCTATATAATTGAAATTGTATTCCAACTTGAGTGCTTAATAATATTCATTATGAAAAATCCAATGAAAAAAATGAAATACAAATCTTCTCACAAATCTTATCCATAATAGAAGTTAAAATGACTAGGTCTTCATTGTACTTTTTAAATCATGAAGATATAATCTCATGATTTCCAAGTGTATTTATAGGGTTATATGTTTTGTATTCAATGTAAAACTTTTATAGTTGAGACACAAAATTGGATTCGAATATTTTACAAATAAAAAATATGTGATCAACAAGTGAATGAAATCAAAAGGAATAATGGGAATGGGAATAAGTGCATTAGGAATTTAGAGTGGAATCACTTTCAATCGGAGAAAAAGTATGTTGCCTAGGTATTAAAGAAGAGGGTATTTTCACTATTGTATGATGAGTAGTAGTGCATGTGAATTCGAAATGGGTATTGGTTGAGTGTGCATAGAATCATATGTTATGTGAAATTTGATTATGTTCCATTTCTCTTGAAAATTTCACACACCGTTTAAAGAATATTCATTCCATTGAACCATTGTAATGATTTTAATTCATATTTTTTACATATATTCATTTTACTTTTTATTGTAAACTATTTATTTATTTATTTTCGAAGGTGTGAAAATCTATTAGAATTTAGTGATCAATTAATAGTAAGGATAATTATTGTTTTCTATTATATATGTACATTTCCTAACTAATCATTTCTAAGGAAAATAACATGCTTAAAATGAATTTAATGGTTTGTACAATGTAAACTTATACTCCTACTAAAGGCCATTTGGTCTTGGATGATAACATGCTTCTTTATGCGGTGAAAAAAATGAGCTTTTAGTGAATCAAAAGTAAGTTAAGATCTTACTTCAAGACCAAAAGATAGTTTCAACTAAATTTTTTTATATATTTAATTTTTAAAATGTGATAAGATCTATTAGAGTTATGTGGTCAATCAATAGTGAAGACAACCATCACTTTCACTTGAATGTTTAATCAATAATGAGAACATAGATAATTGGCCATCATTTATTTGACTTATGATTTTTGTTCAAGGAAAACCATGCCATCTAATGTGACTACTTAGTGGTTTATTCCACCTAAAATGACATGACAACGTTTCTTAAGGGGACATACTTTCATTCCTACTATATATCTTTAAGGCTTAGAGTTAACTTGTTTCTTTAAGCTTGAGAACAATGAATTCTTAACATATCACAAAGAGTTTGAAGTCCTACTCCAAAATAAAATCAATGGTTTAGTATCCTAAAAATTCTAGCCTCTAATAAGGTCATTGTTAAGGACACCTTTATTAAAGTCACATCATTTTCAATACATTTAGAACTAAATCCTTATATGAAATCATATAATATTATCAATTATAGTATAACAATATAGGAAGAAAATATATAAATTAATATAAATCATATAAATACTATATTGTAAATAATTATATTTATTTTACAAGTTCAGTAGGCCAATGACCAAGAGTATGCATTTACTCGTAAGAGTATTCAGGTTGGAATTTAAAGGACATAAAGTATGTACACCTTCAATAGTCTTTAGTACTCAGATTGTTAGGTGGAGATTGATCTCTTTTCCCAAAAACAAGGGAGTCTTGTAGACTACTTTAGTGTCTATCTTGACTAGGATTTGAAAATCAAATTAATATTATTTTTACTTTGTTGAATAATAAAATTACTATAAAAAATTAATATATACCATTTTATTAAATATAGACATTTTATTTTAATATATATATATATTATATATATATATCGAAAGAAAATAATTTTTAAACTTAGAGCACTATGTTTATAGAAAGTCAACAAATAAAATACATATAATTATGTTGTAAGGCGTTTCCCTTTGAGAACAACACCCCAAGTTGCGACCCTATACCAATCTGCACCATTAGATAGAATGTTAGACGATTGAAGTTTTTTAAGCCATCGGATTAATAGTTAATAATTAAGTGAAAGCTCATTGTTAAAGATAATAGTTAATAAGAGGAAACTAATAGGTAAAGCTTAAAATAGTTCTTGTTGAATGGTTTTTTGATGTCTTAACGCAAAGGATGATGGAATAACGTGAAGGAATTCTGCTCATAGATGAATGTGCTGTACACCTTAGCATCTTGAGCCATGCCCAGAAGGTTAATAGTAATGGGGCCAATCTACCGAGCTTTAGTATCTCTCGCTTTGGGAAAGTTCTGTTGGCCTTGATCTCAGGCCTGGACCCCACGAAAGATATGGTTGAACCAGGTTGAGGGCTGACTGGTCTAAAGCAAGTCAGGAGTTTGCAGGTTTGCATGAAAGAGATTCTCATTTGTTGGATCGTATGAAGGGATTGTTGTCTAATTTTTGTTTTTCCTTTGTATGTGTGTGTTTCTGTGGATAGTTGCATGTTTGTGTTCTGATTTATTAGCAGGGGTTTAAATATTGTTATTGTTTTTGTTGATTTCTTTTGATTTTGATAACTCCCCTTTATTTGTTGCAGATCAATCCAATGTGACTCAAGTAATAGGGACTGGTTAAGCTCCTGCAGTAGTAGTCAGGAAAGAGATGTAAGGGAATGGAAAGGATGGTTGGTTATGATACATGATCTTTTCGGGTCTCCAGTTGCAGTTGCATCAATGGTAACTCATTTTCTTCCTTCATTTGGTACAAATAGGGTAAGTCACGCAAACTTTGGAGCTTGGCTTATCCTTAGACTAGGGAATACGGGAGAAGGAAGTTGGATGCCATGTGTCACACCCCTACACTGGCAGTAATCCTCCAACCACACTATAGGAGGTGTGGCACCACCTACCCTTTTCTTTTTAACAATACTAACGATCGTGGACTACGCCTTACATCTATACTTAGAATATTTTTCAACATATAGGAACATATTTCATTAAACACACAGCAAAAACTTTCATACCATTAACATATTATCACCATTAACATTTGTTGGCTTGTATGGGCCTGACCTAGGTTCATAGGTGATTTAGCCAAGCAAATCTTGGTACTACTGGCCATTTTGGAAATACTCTGCAGATCTCGGATAGAGGTCTCACTCGAAGTAGTATGGGAGGGTGCTAGAACCAGGTTTCTACACCTCGAGGATGTCAGATTAGTTTCTGGAGGTTTCGTGATCTGACTCATCACTATGCACACTTGCTATCCTTCGAAACCTGTGATGCTGCTTTTGCGCACCGCTAATCATGGCACAACCCATATAATACCCAAGTCCATTGTTATTTAATATGTTATTATCTAATTACTTGACTTGTTTACGTAAGACTAATTATTATTACAGAATATTCAACAATCATATCAGTGCGTGTGGTAAATAAAATAGTATAAATGGAAATAAGGCAATGCACTTTAGATACACAGAAATAAAAATCAACTTCTCTTTATTAATATTCAATCTTGATTACAGACGCGACACCACCCTGTGCACTAAGTTGCAGGGGTCCGCGCACTCAGCTACGGACTCTACTATGCCTCTGTCCACTCAGCTACAGAGCCTCTTCCTACTATTACGACCCAATACACTTAGACTCTTCTTCAATGCTTGAACCATTCCTATTCTTCTCTCTAATTCACTATCTTTACACTTAGAGTCTCGCTCTATTTATACACTCCCATGGTCAGCGGAACATGGGTAGGCCGACATGACATTACAATATTTTAGGGTGGACAGTCCTATGACTCATTCTATACTCCGCGCTCCGCGCCTGCAATTCGCGGAGTCTTACAAAACCTTTGACCAATACTTGGGCTTTGAGCCCCAAAACATGCTTTGGGGGGAATTTCATACCCAACAAGCCCCCAAAACAATCATCGTGACTCGTCCTGAGTCACTTTGCTGGTGTGGTGATCTTGGCATGGAGCCCCTCCAATTGGTCCCGTACTGTGCAGAGGTCCGCGGTGCACTGTTCTGCGGTGTGTTGGATCTGCTATATTCTTGCTTCAGAATCATCTGTGGCCAAATTGCATCCTTACCTCGTTACTGGCATCTATTGCATGTGTTTATAGTCCCGCACCTTAGTCCAATCCCTCAGGTTGTGAAGACTATGCTTCGGTCGGTGAGTCAGATAGTTAGCCCACCTTTGTAGGGCTTCAAGCGACTGTCGTTTACCTTTCCTGGGAAGGGTTCTCCATTTAATTTAACTAGCTGGGTGGTGCCTCCGTCTGTGACCTCCTTAACCACATATGGTCCTAGCCAGTGCATTCTGAATTTTCCCAGGAAATTTTCAAACTTATTGTTGTATAGTAGCACCAAGTCGTTTACCTTGAAGGTGTGCAACTTGATATGGCGATCGTACCAAGCCTTTTCACGCCTCTTTTGGACCTGCTGATGTAATCCAGCCAGAAACCGTTCTTCCTCAAGTTCTTCCAATTGCGTGAGCCTTTCTTCCAGGGCTTTGCGGTCCATCATGCTTTTGAGCACTGCGATTCACAGACTAGGTATGATGTATTCCATCGACATGACAACCTTCATGTCATAGACTAATTGGAAAGGTGCCTGTCCCGTCAATTTTTACACGTTGTCCTGTACGCCCAAAATACAGAAGGTACGCACAGGTCCCAGTCATTTCATTGCGCGTTACATACTTTGGTCAGTGCAGTCTCCACTATTTGTTGAATGCTTCTACTGTCCCATTAGCTTGCAGGTGGTACAGTGTACTTTTCTGATAATACGCCTGGAACTCCTCTATGAGCGCATTGATGGCTTCATTTAGGAAATGTGTTCCGCGGTCACTCATTAAGATTTTCAGACAACCAAATTGTTTCAACACATTGTTGAACAAAAACTTCGGAGTCGTAGCGGTCATGCACTCCTTGACTGATTGCGCTTCTACCCATCATGTTAGGTGCTCGTTCGTAGTGATGATGTAGTGTGCACCCGTGTTTCCCTGAGGTTTCATTGGTCCCACAAAGTCGATTACCCATTTTTCAAATAGTTGTAGTGTCATTTTTGGATTTAGTGGCATCTCATCCCTTCATGATGGCTTTCTAGTCCTTTGACATATATGGCAGGCCCTACAGTGTGCTTTCGAATCCTAGTGTAGGGTTAGCCACCATAACCCTGCGCAGAGAATCTTCTATGTGGTTGCGCGTCCTGCATAGTGTCCTCCTGCAGCACCCCCATGTGCTTCTGCGAGGATTTGACCTCATTCAAATTCAGGTACGTATCTTCACAATATCTCATCATTTCCCATTTTGTAGAGGTGCCCCGCGATGATATAAAAGTCCACCGCGTGCACCACCAACTCCTTTTCGTATTGGACTAAGTATTCCTTCAGTGAAGTCCCTATTGTTAGAAAATGGATTATATCCTCGAAGTGCCCATCTGTGACACACACTGCAACGAGTTGAACATCAAGTAATCCCTCCTCCAAATTTGTTGGTTCCTCGCCTGTCTCAATTTGTGAAAAGTGATTTGATCCTACATTTAGGCATCCTGGCTTGACTATTACCTCAAAATCATATTCTTGAAATAGTAAAAGGCATATGCATATGTGCCCCCCCAACACAGGCTTGTTCACTAGGTATTTCAACGTGGAATGGTCGATACACATCTTGAAATGTCCTCCAAGTAAATAGTGTTGGTATTTTTGGAGCACATACACCATAGCCAATCCCTCACACTCGGTGGTAGAGTAGTTCTTTTCTACGTAGGAAATGCACAACAGATACAAAAAAATAAGAATCAACTTCTCTTTATTAATCTTCAATATTGATTACAGACTCGACACCACCCTGCGCACTCAGCTACAGACTCTACTAGGCCTCCAAACACTCATCTGTAGAGCCTCTTCCCACTACTATGACCCAATACACTTAGACTCTTCTTCTATGCTTGAACCATTCCTATTCTTCTCTCCAATTCACTATCTTTACACTTAGCGCCTTGCTCTATGTATACACTCCCATTGTCCGTGGACCATGGGTAGGCCGACATGACTTTACATTACATTACAATATTTTAGGGTGGACAAACCTATGATTCATCTTATACTTCATGCTCTGTGCCCATAATTCGCGGAGTCTTACAAAACAATTGACTAAAACTTGGGCTTTCAGCCCCAACACATGTTGTGGGGGGATTCCATTCCCAACAACATTCAAGTGCACAATGGAATATCATGGGAGGGGAAACTCCCTATGATTATGAGTCTGTCTGTATTAATAATGATAATATTCAGAATTCACATATAAGTTTACAATGGAGGGGAACCCCAAGTTTCACCTTCATTCTCATAAAATTCACCTTCTTGCACTCATCATGTAGCCTTGCCCAACCACTGAGCAAAGTCACCCGAGTTGTCATTCAGCTCATGTGCTTGTCGCACCTTCATTTCGTTTGTGCCAACCATCATTGTTTCACCATGCATGACCTTCATTCACTGACACCTTCCACCATCACACAAAACTCACCTTCATTCCAATGTTCGAGCATGCCCACTGTGATCGCCCAACATTGCACAGTTCGCCCAAGCACTATTGCATGTTCAACCTCACCCGGGCGCATTCACCAACTCGCCCTCTGACTCATTCACTGACTACCCAATACCTCACCATGTCGTCGTGTCGTTGTGCTCGGTGCACCCACACGTTCCACCTGTCGGCACACCACACGCCTTCGTTCACACTCAACGACTCATTTTTTAGCCTAACCGGTGTTCCTTCATTCCACCGAGCACACCCACACATGAGCTCCGCTCACACGGTTCACCTTTCCACTGTGCATCGCACCTGCCGAACTACCTAACTGTTCATATGAACGCCCACCATGTGTGCCCGCCTATGTGCAGCCTGACCTACGCCCACCAAACTATTCCACTGTTTGACCTGCACGTTGTGGCCTACGCGCACCTCCACAACACCCACAGCTTGACCTATGGCTCAGGTGCTTCAGCCCCGATGTTTTCCTATACCTTTTCCTAGATTTCAAAACACTTATCCTAGCTCGCACTTCGCCTTGTGTGAAGATTTCTTGCCCTTGATCGATGATGAACTCCTTCCCATCGCCATGTATATATATGCATCCACTGCCATGGTTAACACATCGGCCTGCCCATCCGACCACCCATTCGACCTTTCGTTTTAACATTCCTATGCATCGACCTTTTGGTTGGGTGCCCCCACCCGGGACCACCTCCTCTTATATACCACCATCCAGTCTCAACACTTAGCCATTTTTCCATATAGCTTCGTGTTTCCTTTCTACGGCTACGTTCGTTTCACTTGGCTCGCCCGCACTCCTCTGTCATGCGACCTCGGAAAAACTCATCACAGTTCCAGGGTGTTACATCCTCCCCCACTCGAAGTCATTGTCACCCTCGACAATCTTCCATCCCAGCAACCACGTGTCGCTAAGACATCATCTACATAGTTGTCTATATGGGTAATCGAGATGTCCACTACTCAACTTGCTTCATGCCATATATGTGCCACTATTCATGCCACACATCATCATGATTTTCCATTGCATGCTACCTGTCAACCTGTGTCATCTCACCCCTAGATGCCTACTCAAAGTGTTTGGAGACTCACTACCATGAATAGCTAACAATGAGCCTCATGCTCCATGATAGTCTAAGATGATGAGGAGGGAGTAGAGTCTAAAGGCTCTCCCTCACTGATAAACTCAATCCACCTATCCGGATCCTCCACTTCCATTCTCTGCAAGTATGCCTCCCGATCCTCCATCTAAACATTTGACCTCACATACTCTTCATCATCATCATCCTCCACTCCTTTCAGCCTCTTAGATAGATCCAAGATGCTATTTGACAATGCCCTAATAACCTATGATTGTTCCATAAGATTTGTCTCTGCAACGGACAACCGCTTACAGATCTCTTCATCTCTTTTCCCATTCTCCATATTCATTTCTATCAACTTATGTTCGGGATTAGTTACTCCCAAGGTTGGTACACCAAAGGGTTACCTCTTGTCTGTTGTAAATGTACAATTTCTTCATATAGGGAACAATCATTACATTGAATTCCTTCATGAATTCTATACCCAGTACAACTTCATAGTCATCTATCTGCACCACAGTGAAATCAAATTTCCCTGTCCATTCACCAAGTGTCACATCTAGCTTTTTAGCTACACCAATCACAGAACCCGGAGGAGAATTCACTGTCTTCATTTCTGTCTGCACTGGTACAAGCTTCAACCCAATCCTTCTCGTAGTATCCTCGCTCATAAAGTTGTGATTTGCACCACTATCCACCATAGTAAGCTCCTCAACACTCCCAACCTTCATTTCAACATACTCCAATTTGTTTCTTTCTAGGTCTCTCCTAGAGACAACTTCCATAGCCATCGCAGCTCCTAGAATCTACATAACTCCTATGGAAGTCTCTTCTTTCTTCTTCGTATTGGAATGTGCCAAGGCAACCACCTTTGGCCTTGAAGGATAATTCTTCACCATGTGTGGTTCCTCACATATCCAACACTTCAACAGTTTCTTCGTTTTCGACCTATCATTTGATCTAGAGCTCTCCTCTTTTGTAGTCTTCTCTTTTGGTTTGTCAAACTTCTTCATCTTCTCTTCAAAACCCTCATCGTAGTGTTCCACCAAATGATCTAAAACAACAAAAGCCTCCTCAAGTGTTTTAATCTTCTGCCTCTTCACTTCATTCCGCACCCAAGGTTTCAAACCTATGATAAAGTTGAACACCTTGTCACTTTCTGCCATGTTTGGAAGTTCCAAAACTGCACTTGAGAACTCTCACTGGTATGCCTGCAGACTTCCCCTTTGCTTTATATACTTTATCTTCATCCTCGCATCCCATGTTTCGTCTTGTGGACTGAATTGGGATTGCAAAGCCTTCTTCATATCATCCCACGAAGTTATGTCTCCAGCATTGACGTTGGCAATTTGATCCATCCTCCTTCACCACCACATCTTAGCATCCTTCATCAAGAATATAGTAGCTACCTTCACTTTGTTTTCCTCATCAGACAATCCCAAGCACTCTAAGTACTGTTCCATATCCCATAGAAAGTTTACAAGAGTTTTCGCACTCCTTGTTCCATCATAAGAATCCGGTTCTTTGACTTTGACATGAGTCACACCTCCACCGAAGTTGTGTCTCGCAACCTTCTTCAAAATCGCGATCTCATCCAGAGCTTCATCAAAAGCTTGCTGCAATTTCAAGATTTTAGCCAAACCTTGATTTCTTGCTTCACCAATCTTCTTGACTGCTTCTTTAGTTTGTGTATACTACCATTCCATATACTCATATGGAACTTTGAGGTCTTCAAGTTCCTCCTTCACCTTCGCATAGTCTTCATGAATGACCTTCATTGAAGTTATGTCAAAACCCAATTCCTCCATTCCTTCCAATACCCTATCCAAGAAAGCTTCTCCCAAATTATGGCTAGATTCACCTCTCATGATCTAAGCTTCTTCTGCCATCTCTACTATCTTCTTTCTTTTGATCTTGTGTAGACCATAAATTGTGAATCTGAATCACCTTTCAAACTACTTCGTCATGTATCGGCCTCTGAATCAACTATTACTTGCACTTCAACTCTTCTCTAAATCAGGGCTTTGATACCAATTGTCACACCCCTACACTGGCGGTAATCTTCCAACCACATTATAGGAGGTGCGTCACCACCGACCCTTTTCTTTTTAACAATACTAACAATCATGGACTACACTTTATGTCTATACTTAGAATATTTTTCAACAGCTAAGCATATATTTCATTAAACACACAGTGGAAACTTTCATACCATTAGCATATTATCACGATTAACATTTAAGTGCACAACGGAATATCATGGGAGGGGCAACTCCTTTTAATTATGAGTGTGCCCGTATTAATAATCATAATATTTAAAATTTGCATATAAGTTTACAATGGAGGGAAACCCCAAGTTTCACCTTCACACATATAAAATTCACCTTCCTGCACTCATTCTGCAGCCTTGCCCAACCACTAGGGCAAATTCACTCGAGCTGCCATTCAGCTTGTGCGCTCATCGCACCTTCGTGTTGTTTGTGCCACCTGTCATCATTTCATCGTGCATGACCTTCATTCATTGGCGCCTTCCACCGTCGCACAATACTCACCTTCGTTCCAACGTTCAGGCGAGACCACCACGACCGCCCAACGTTTCATTGTTCTCCCATCCACTATTGCACATTCAACCTCACCTAAGCACGTTCACCAACTCACCCTCTGACTTGTTCACCGATCGCCGAACACGTCACCATGTAAATCAGGTGGCATGGTCTTCCATTTTGTTCAACAAATATAGTAAATCATCTCCTCTTCAACACAACGATAGTTTTACAGACAAATACCCTAGGTATAACTTATTTAAGTAGACGCTTCACACCTTGACAAATGATGAAAGACTCTAGAGTAACCTCTCCTTAAAAACTCCTTCACCATAATATTTTGGTCAATTTTAGTTGTAAGGATTTTTTAAAATAATGCTTTGTTTTAAAAAAATAACTTAAAGAACAACTTGTTTAAAGGTTCCTTTTATAAATTTACACATTAAAAACACATTTTAAATATTTTATATTTTTAATAATATTTTAAAATATTTTAATTTAGGTAATGAACAAATATCAAATATTCATCAATATATTTCTTCGCTATGCTTTGATGCATGGTCCATTTTAATTTTTTTTGTTAAAACATATATATTATAAATCGATCATTTTACAAAGTCCATAATATTGGGTGGACAACTTCTCTTTGTACATTTAATGAATTGGTACTATTTGTTGCCCTTAAGTTGGCATAGTTACTGGAATGATTACAAAGTCTCTCTTACTATTTGAAGGAGTTATTTAGTTTATCTAAAAGAATGAGATTGATAATATATAGGTGTATAAAAAAAGATGTAGAATAAAGTCATTTGCAAATATTTTAATGTTAGAAGTGTGAACAACACTGAGAGAGGAAGGGGAGGTGAATTATCAATGGGCTCAGGTCAATTTTTTTACAATTTTCTCTTTTCCTTTACATTTGATTGAGTCATCCATTAAATAATCAACAACACATTATACATTAGTAGATCATAACATGTGAATCATATGAGAAAAAAAACATAATAATCATCAAACAGCCATAAGAGTAGGAATGCATATCACATCAATCACACACATGAGGATGTTCGATGTTAGGTGGAAAACACAATTGGGAAAAACCATCGCCACTATTGTCTTTGTCTCCTTATCATTATTCAAAATCTTCTTCTTTACATCATATACACTAGCTACAACTTGTGTGGAAGTGAAAACTTGCTAATCACGTGAGCAACTCTTGCTTCAGGCTACAACCTATCTAAAGCCAATACTTCCTAAACTTTGCAGGCCACCATGTGCTAAAAGCTACCACACTAATGACTTTGTAGAGCACCACATGTTGGATGCCCCAACACCCAATAGTCTATCCAACCACCACTGGATGAAAGCCACCACTCTCAAGTTCTTAAGCCTCTACCTGAAGGATGCCTCCACACCCTAAAGTAATAAGCCACCACTTTCTTCAAAAGCCACCACTTACCAAATGAAGAGCCCAACCTTCAACCTCTCCTTGTTGACCTCGTTTCACGATGTTTCATACCGAATCCACTGCTCTCTATAATCAAACATTTTTGAGCCACATTTCGTTCATTTTCATACTGGACTCACAACATCTCTTCCACTTAATCAAGAATACAATCTTCATATAAAACTCTACAACACAATCAATCTCTGCAATATAGAACTATGCAATACAGATATCTCACACAATCAATCTACTAGTTAAACTCAATAACCCAGCAACAACATAGGAATCTCAACATCAAAAAACTTTGGGCAAATACCCCAGAATATTTTCATGGTAAATTATGTGCATGCACAAATTGGAAGTTTTCACCTACAATCATCAATGCTCAGACTGAAATAGATCCCATATATGATCATTGCAGTGATAGTGTGGGCTCCCAGGGAGGTTGTTGAAATCATCGCTTTGTGCTAGTTATCATCCAGTGAAGTTTTTTTAACTGAGGAAAAAGAAAAATTTCTCTACCCAAAACCTGTTGCCACCATGACACCACTTCCTGAAGCACCTCCAATACATGTACACACCTCAGAAACACTTCAACAAGCCTCTGTAATCATTATCATGAAAAGTCATGTTGACATCAACACCCACATAACTAGTTGAGTAGCATTGACATCTCCTTCGTTGACATCAACGCCAACACCATGCAGGCAACATTCTCCCCGTTTGGCATTGATGTCAACCTACAACCACAAATAGCAAATTGATCTTCAATCACTACACTAGTTACACTCTTCTTCATTAGTGGCTATCACTCTCCCATTTGACATCAATGGCAAAGGATAACCTTCTTCATTGAGATAACATGCCGACACCTTTCAATCAATCATGTTAATACTATAGATAGGGTTGACACCAAAGGTTTGTTGATGAAACAAAATCAGTTGCCAACATCCTATAAGATAGTCGTGAAACCACCACACCTCAATCCAACATCATCCTATTCTCCATTTTGAACATGCTCCCCTTGAACAAGTTATGGGGCTACAAAACATCTTATTTTGTTATTGTTCATTAGCATTTGTTGTTGCAACTATCTCTTTGACACATGCAGGAGGTCATCAACCATACCAAGACTCCATTCAACCAAGACCAAATGACATTCAATGATAGTACATGGCTTTATAAAGTGAAGACATGGAAATTATCATAATTATGTATAATTTTGTTGCAATGGCATCAATAAGACAACGCATAGCTAAACCATCCCTCAAAATGATATTTAGTGTAAGATAGGCACCAAGATGACTCCATGGCAAAAGTATAACTCTCACTCTTGGACCAACTATAAACTACTCAAAAAAAATACAAAATGACCATATATGGTTGAAGAAAACACTCATGAAGACACTCTTCAATGCATGCTTATCATCAACCACTAGATCAAATGATTAAAGGCAACACGGTATAGGCCTATATCATGTAAATACATGGCTGAAATAATTCATGTATATGCATGCTTCGACTTTTCACACTCTTCCCATGCTTCTCAACCTGTGCACTAAATGATGAACCAATGATGGTAGAGGGCAAAAAAATCATGCAACAATGATACAAGGTCATGCCAATAATATGAAAGAATAAAATTTGACATCCAATAGCCCATACATAGGTGAAACAACCAAATAACATAAATGATTATGAAAATGACTCTCTATATCATCATGCCTATCTTTGTCATCATGATTCTCTTACCTATGCATGCATGACACTTGAACCATTTCACCATCTCCCAAATGACAAAGAAACAAATATCACAGGGTTGGACTTGCACTTAAAATATTTACATGGCTGAAATTTGGAAGTCATACCATGACTACTCACTAACCAACATGCCTCTTACTAGGGCTACAAACAAATGGTGATTATGACAAGTACAATAAGGTTGATATAACATGCATTTTCACCCATGAAGAAAATAATGCATCATCTACAAAAAAATGAATAAAAAGAAAAATAAATCAAAATACCTCCTTCAAACCATAGAAGCATGCAAGACCCCCTGAGATTATTATACCTCGAATAGGAAAGATGTTCTTGTAGACATAAATGTGCATGAGGCTCTCGATCGCTCCATGATGTTGCTACCACTAACATCTGTCAACTGATCATACTCTCATGCACTTCCCCAGAGGCTATGCACCTCTATGTACATATGCATTCAATCATGAATATGCATGAAATAGCTATGGAATATGGATGGGGCTAATATTTCCACTTCATGTGTTGTTGTTTCTTCTTCTTCCACATGGTAGCAGATTTCTTCTCAACTTGTACATTATTTTTCATACTTTTCTCGAGGCCTACTATGAATATGTTGCTGCTCTTTTCACATTTTCCTTGAGGAACCAAACAACATGCAATCTCTCACCATGTGATTGAAATTGTGACATGTGTAACACTCCAAATGACCGAGATATGAAGTGAGGGTATTAAACCATCTATCATTTGAGCCATAACTCTAGTATAAAATCTGCCTCTCCTCCATGTGCTAGATCCATAACCAACTACTTTGTCGCCAAGTAGGTTAAATGAGAAAAAATAACCATTAAATTTATAATTATACCTAGCAGTGATTGATCTCCTTAGTTGTCCATATTGTTGATTAGATCTAAAATTTGTGCCTCTACAATTGGTTGCAATATGTCCAAACTTGTGGAAAATGTAACACTCTACCTTCTTGTTTAAAGGAATAAAGGGGCTATGATTTTCTTGTAATTTGAGATATCTAAAACAATAAAATCTTGC
Source organism: Pinus taeda (assembly GCA_000404065.3). Lineage (NCBI taxonomy): Eukaryota > Viridiplantae > Streptophyta > Pinopsida > Pinales > Pinaceae > Pinus > Pinus taeda. The sequence continues at coordinate 101,687 of APFE031085241.1, read as the reverse complement.
ACCGAATGGTCTTCTAGATGTATGTGCTCCTTGAGGTCTTCTTCTCTGCTACTATTGGAGATATTGCTTGTATTTGTGGTTACTTCTCTTAATGTTGTTATTGTTTGCTACAAGCCTTTTAGGTTTTACATTGTTGTTCTTGCCTGCATGTGAGTTGCACTCTCACTTATCAAATCCAAGATCATATCTAATCATGGCAGATATTTGGTTCTCAATCAAACTGTTCAAGGCCTTCGTACTTTTTTCTTGCTTCAAATGTTTGTATTTTTCTTCAAGTTGCTTTCTCAACATGACCACTTCACCTTCAAGTTGTTCAACTCAACCCTCCTTCACTTTTTGTTGGTTGCTCATAACCTATTTAATTCTTTTAACTTCTCGCAGTCAGGGCTTCAAACTAATGATCTCTCTTTTCAAATCATATGCCTTGTCATCACCTATTTGTAAAATTTTCTCTTGACATTTGCATGCAACTATTATTCTACTAACTTTAGTAGATAGTCTTTCCACTACATCCATGGTTGATTCATATACAGGCTTAAGAAGCTTAATATCAGTCTCATTTTCACTATGAAACTCAACATGGCTATCATCAAAACCATTCAAAATATAACTTAAAATATACTCATTAGTATTTATACATTTAGATACATTCTACTACAATAACTTTGGTTCTTGCTAATCTACTTCACCATTCACACTAGGGGGATGAGACTATTCTAGCTGATATTCTTGCTTTTGAGAAGACTTATTCCTTTTCTTCTTCTTACTCTTTTTCTCGACCTCTCCATTGTTTCTTCTATCACCTCCAAACAACACTTGTAGTTTGTACCAAATCTCCTTGATAGATTTAAAATTGGTTATTTTCTCCAAATATAGATTATGGAGATTCTCATAAATAATGCATCTCGATTTAGCATTATGATGCATTACTTTAGGTGAAAGTGGATTCTTACCACATACTTCATGTACCAGCTTCCAAATGTTAGATTTGTAATCTAATAATTTAGATTTAACATTTTCATTCCATAAATCGAAATTTGTAATAGTGAGGACAAATACTCCTTAGGGATTCATTCTGAAATTAAAAACAAAAAAACAAAAAAACAAAAAAAAAAACAAACTTTTACCAAAACTCCCCAGATCTACTCTCCAACAATTAAGCAACCAAGATCCTTGACTTTGATACCAATTGTTGGAAGCATGAACAATAGTGAGAGGGGGGGGTGAATCATTATTATGCCCTAGGTCATTCTTTTTACTAATTTCTCCCTTCCTTCAAAAGTAACTGAATCATTCATTCAATAATCAACAACACATTAAACATTAGCAGACCATAACATGTGAATAATATGAGCAAAAACATACTAATCATAAAATAACCATAAGAGAAAAGCTCACAACACATCAATCATACACATGATGACACCAAATGTTAGGTGGAAAACCTAAAAGGGAGAAACTAATATTTTTGTTGTCTTCATCTTCTTGTTATTACTATTCAAAATCTTCTTCTTTGCATCATATATACTGCCAACCACCAGAGTGCAAGCCACACATTACTAATTATGTGAGAAACCCTTGCTTCAAGTTAGAACCTTTCAGAACCCACCACATCTTGAACTTTGCAAACCAACACCTGCTGGAAGCTACCACTTCAACGAATTTACAGGCCACCTCCTCACCACACTAGATGCCCCAACACCTAATAGTCTATCTAATGACTACTATATGGAATCCCCCACTCGTAATTTTTTGGGCCTCCACTTGAAGGATGCCACCACACTCTGAATTTGAAAGCCACCACTTTCCCATTAGATACCTCAACCTTTAATATCTCCTTGTGGATATCGTTTCATAATGTTTCATACTGGATCCACTATTCTTTGGAATCAAACATTTGTGAGCCACATTTTTTCCATTTTCATACTGGACTTACAATATCTCTTCTGCTCAATAAACAATACAATCTTCATACAAAACTATGTCATAAAATCAATCTCTACAATATAGATCTCTGCAATACAGTCAACTCACATAATCAATCTACTCATCAAACTCAATAAACCAATAGTAACCTAAAAATATTGACACCATACTTAGCCATCATTAACATATGTTGGCATCCTTACAAAACACATACAATCATGCTACAATTATATACGTTTTTATGGAACCCATTCAACATAAATCAGATTAGCATCACACTCTTACATAACATTAGTAACAATTGGCAATAATATAATATGAAACACAAATACGTTAGACATATATATATCCAACAATTCCATCATTCTTTGGCATATGCTCGAAATATGACCTCTTATCTGCACTTTATCTCTACATTAGTGTATATTAGTCTCTCATAATTTCTAACCCCTTCTATTCCACACTCCAACATTTTATCAATGATGAAAGGTGCAATCAATGCAGAACACTAATCCTCATTATCTTTGACTTGATCACCTTATAAAAGGTGTACCAACTCAATTTGGCTCTAAACCATCAAAAAAATTGGGAAAATGCCCTGAAATGTGCTCATGGTAACTTATGTGCATGCACAAATTGGAAATTTTTGCCTATAAGCATCATTGCTAGGATTGAACTAGCTCCCATAGATGATCATCATAGGGATAGTGTGGGTTTCCCGGGAAGTTTTTGAAATCCTTTCTCTATGCTAGCTATCATCCCAATAAAGTTTCCCTAACATAAGGAAAATCAAACTTTCTCTTCTCAAAACTTGTTTCCATTGTGACACCACTTCCTCAAGCACCTCCAAGACATGTGCACACCTTAACAACATTTCAACAAGCCTCTATAATTATCATGTAATCATCATCATCATCAACATTCCTATTGACATCAACACCCACATAACTAGTTGATTAGGGTTGACATCACCTTGGTTGACATCAGTGGCAACACCATGTGAAAAATGTTCTCTATGTTTAACGTTGATGTGAACCTATAGCCAAAAACACCAAAATTATCATCAATTACTACTTTGGTTGGACTCTTATTCACTTGTATTTATCACTCTCACCCTTTGACATAAATAGAAAAATGTGACCTTCATTGAGATAACATACTGCCACTTATGAATTGATCATGTTGATACTATAGACATGGATGATACTAAAGGTTCGTTGGTGAAACAAAATCAACTACCGACATCCTACATGATAGTCATGAAAACCCAAGGGATCTGCTACCAACAAGCAACCAACACACCTCAATCCGACAATATGCTTTTCTCCATGTTGAACATGCTCCCCTTGAATACGTTATGGGGCTTGTTATCACTTTGAAATTTCCCTAGGCTAAAGAAAGAATTGCAGAGGTAACCACAAACTAATTCTAGGTTAGAATCTAGCCCTTCTGACCTGGAGACAACTCTCTCACATAGGGTATACAACAAATATGATTTTAGGATAGGTAATAAGCTCAAAGAAGTTTGACTTTTAGAGGTTTGTTGATGGGAAAAGGGCAGATCCATTGGGCATGGAGTCATGTCAAAATAGATTTTGTCCATTGAGATGATAGAAAAGAGAGGGTTTCTCCACAGGGGTAATGTAGGAAGCTTTGGTGGTGGGATTTAGGTCAAATTGATGTAGGGGGTGAATCTATAAAAGATGAAATACAACACATTAGAGAATCAAACCATGAACAAATTCTAATATGTTGCTTTAAGCTGAAAACATTGATAATTTGGTAAACTAAAATAGAGCATCATTAAAAATGAATTCTGAATTACACATTTGGTTTTCCAATAAATAATATGCACATTAAATTGATGTAAAAGAAAAGATAACTTACAAGATAAAAGGAACACAAAACCACAAAAAGTATGACTTAGGAATCCCTACAAATCATCTTCTATTTCATTCATTCACTAGTAAAGTTTTCAAAAATATAGTGCACAAAAGTCTTTTTCTCTAATCTCGACCAACATAACCTATTACAACTTTTTTTATATCTTTAAATACATCATTAGGTTCATTTTCCCACTCTAAGTGGTCGAATTCATTGAGAGAAACCAAATTCTAATAAAAAACATCAAAATTAAGCTCATATGCTTAAAAATAGGGTTAGTTTCACCTAATACCAATCACTGCCTAATACATCAATGACTTGGAATATTTGAAATTAAGCCTTAAGTACACCTTAAAGAACAATATTCCACCTATCCACATGATCTAACTAATTCTAAGAGCCAAAATTCGAAATTTGAAACAAAATGGAGATGATTGTTGAGACTCACAGCGCATTAGGCAATTTTGCAACAAAACAAAGTAGCTTCCATGCTCTATAGGTTGTGGCCCCTTTCTATCAAAATGAATCAAATGGGTATGCTTAAATACTCCCATGATTTTTTTGAACCTCTCATATAAGATTAAAAGTTCCTACAGATCTTCTTTTGGACTATCCCCCACTTTTGCAACAAAACTATCAATTTTCGCATCAAGGCTGACACTTCTTTAGTATCTCCTAAATGATAAGTCATATTGAGATGATTTTTTTATAGAAAGTTAATATCATCATAAAACGTCCCCAAAAACAATTTGAACCAAATCTGAGCCACTTATCTTGACTAAATACAAAAAATGTTGTAGGTGATAGTAAAAAACCGTTAAACACTTTGGGATGAAATTAACTGAGTTTATTCATCTCACCCCCATACATCTATTGTATAAATTTCAGGGAAAATGAGTACAAGGTCTAAGATATATGTGGAAAATATGGTCACTTTGTGAAAGCACAACACAAAAGAACAACACTCCATATTTGAGATACCTCTAGTCACTGCCTGAGTTGCTTGATGACTTCAGTAGGTGTGAAAGGGCTTGAAAAACATCAGTTTCCTCCTTAGAAGATTTATTTTATCTCACAAAGCCCCCAACTCTATAAATTTAACTTTCACAAAAAAATGCAGCGCTAGTGAGAAAACGCAACGCCACCTATCCTTTATAGGTTTTGATCAATAATGATGTCTTTGACTAATATGGACATCCTTTTCATGATGTTTACATAATACTAACCATGTTGGAGACACCTTTCAAATTTGTGAAGTATAATTAACCACTAGTATGTGAGAATGGTAGCACTGTGTGAATTCGTAGCACCCTACCTCCCTTTCACAGTGGATAAAATGAGCAAGCCAGAGCCTCTGATGAAAATTATGAAGAGTTGAGCATTGTGGAATGGAGATGAAAGTTCAAATAAACTTTTAGACCATCCTGGAGCAGGAATGATGACGATAATTATTACTGGAAATGGAAAATATGAACTTGAAACATTTCCTCGAAAATTCTTAGGGAAAAGGATAGGACTGTACTTCTAACTTTCATCTTCCGACTGAGATCATAACCTGTCATTGAAATGACATTCAAACTGACTCCAAAGAGCCTTCAAATTTCTTCCAAGACCATATCGTGATTTCTTATGATGTAGATATAGCCTCTAGATTTAGATGACCTACTAACAATGACTTAGAAAAGTGACCAACTCATGATAACCAAGGATTTGTAAAACATTATTTTCTTAATGTGACCAAATACTTCCTATGATTACCATTTAGAATTTACACACTATACTCTTAGCAAAATAAACACCTTTAGATGACAATTGATCTAAACCGAGACCTTTTAAAACAAAAATAGTCGAGTCATCATGACTAATATTTACAAATTTGTCCTCAGAAACATAGAATGGTTCCTAGACATATGACCCTAACATAGGCTCCAATGGGGATGGCTTCCTCCTAGTGAGGTGGCAAGCACTTCATATCCATTGCCCTATACTCATTCTTGACCCTTGAATTGCAACCCATTCCAATCTTCAACCGAAACTAAACACACTATAAAATAAAACTATGAAACTAGTATCCTTTGAATAAACTAGAACCATAATACCAAAATGAAACCCAACTGCAACTCAATCTATATACTACAAACTGAAATTTGAAAAATATTTTTTGCAAAAGATGCTCAAAATTCTTAGCTTATTCACACTCCTACCTAGTTTAAGTCATTGATACCCCTCAAAAGTCAAGTAATAGAAGAATTCCAATACAATCAATCAAGTAGCTGCATAGTTGATGTGAATCCTCGAATGCGTTTTAGCAAAACAAAAACAGGAAAATGTAAGTGCAATGATAGTTGATTGTAGACTTGATATTCATAGCAAAAACATAATCAGAACTTTGTGGCAAACAATTCCTCCATATAGGCAGTTATGGGATCATGAGAGTCATGATTTATTTGTTGATCTTCAAAGTATTGTGAAAATTGATCATCATGGTTGGACAAGTTATATATGTTTTCCTTACTATCATACAACTTCAGATGTGAGTCATAAAACCCATTCTCAAAATATTCCTCAACCTCAATATCAAAAGGTAGCACTACCACTTCTCATTTCAGCAAAAATATTTTTCGAATGTCTAGTTTTGACAATGAAAGTAGTGGGATTAAATTTGAACCTCTAAGGCTTGAAGATATTTCTCAAATTTTTCAACAAACTCTTCCAAAATGTTGGTCTTGGTTTTAGAGCTACATTTGCATGACCTCAAATAAATAGGTAATAATTGGGAGAAATATTCATCAATTTGATCATCATTATAATCATCCCAGCATTCTTTAAAGTTTGCCAAATACCCTTCCATTTTGATAGATTATGCAATTCAAACTCTGAATTCTTTGAATGGTGGAGTTTCCATTAATGATCTGGAATCTGAATTCTTGAAAATAGAGTCTTTGGATTAGCTTGAAGCTTGATTGGAGTCACAAGGTGAATTTTATAGCCTCCATGCGTCTCACTGTTATCCACCATCAACAATCATATCTGAACTCTAATGATGTTTCCGGGGAATATGGAACCTTTTGATCCCTAGTATGGTCGCTAGAATGTTAGCACTCTATAATTTCCCTAGGCTAAAGAAGGAATTGTAGAGGTAACCACAAACCACTTCTAGGTCATAATCTATCCCTTTTGACCTAGACAAGGATCTCTCACTTAGGTTATACAACAAATATGATTTCAGGATAGGTAATAAGCTTAACAAAGTTTGATTTTTAGAGGTATTTTAATGAGAAAAGGGGCACATCCATTGGGAATAGAGTCCTGTAAAAACAAATTTTGTCCAGTGAGATGATAGAAAAGAGACAGTTTCTCCACAGGTGAAAGGTAGGAACCTTTGGTGGAGGGATTTAGGTCAAATTGATGTAGGGGGTGAATGTAGAAAAGGTGAAAGAAAACATGTTAGAGCATAAAACCATGGATGAATTCTAAGATGTTTCTTTAAGCTAAAAACATTGACAACTTGGCAAAGTAAAACAGAGAACCATTAAAGATGAATTATGAATTAAACATTTGGTTTTCGAAGAAACTAGATGAAAATTAAAGATATGTGAAAACATAGATAACTTACAAGATAAAAGGAATACAAAACCACCAAAATTATGACTCAAGAATCCTTGCAAATTGCCTTCTATTTCATTCATTCACTCGCAAAGTTTTCAAAAATATAGTGCACAAAAGTATTTTTCTCTAATCTCAACCAACATAACCTATTACAATGTTTTTAATCTCTTCATATACATAAGTAGGTTCATTTTACAATTCTAGGTGGTTGGATTCATTGAAAGAAAGCAACCTCTAACAAAAAAATCAAAATTTAGCTCATATGCTTAAAAATAGGGTTAGTTTCACCTACTACCACTCACTGCCTAATACATCACTGACTTGGAATATTTTCTGCTAACACTTAATTACACCTTCTAAAATAGTATTCCACCTATCCACATGATCTAACTAATTCTAGGAGCGAAAATTCTAAATTTGAAACAAAATGGAGCTGATTGTCTAGACTTGCAACACATTAGGCAGTTTCGCAGCAAAACAAAGTAGCTTCCATGCTCCATATGGTTGTGGCCCATTTCTATCAAAATTAAGCAAATGGGTCTGCTTCAAATACTCATGCGATGGTGTTGAACCTCTTAGATAAGATTCAAAGTTCTTGCATACCTCCTTTTGGATTATCCCCCACTTTCATAGCAAAATTGTCAACTTTTGCAGTGCGACTGATATTTCTTTAATAAATCCTCATTGATAAGCCAGATTGATCTGATCTTTTTACAACAAGTTAATATCATCACAACCATTCATCAAAATATATTTGAGCTAAATCCAACTCACCAAAATTGTGAAAATCCAAAAATGGTTGTAGGTGACAGTAGATTGTTTCTCTGAAACTATGAAGCATTTTGGGTTGAAATTAACCAATTTTATTCATCTCACCCCCATACATCTATTATAGAAATTTCAAGAAAAATTGAGTATTGTGTAAAAATATGGTGACTGTGTGAAAAGAGAGTGCAAAAGCGCAACACTCCATGGTTGAGATACCTTTGGTCACTCCCTTAGTTCCTTGGTGACTTCACCAGGTGTGAAAAGGCATGAAAAACATCATTTTCCTCCATAGAAACTTTATTTTATCTCACAAAGCCCCCATCTCTCTAAATTTTACTTATATAAAAAATGTAGCGCCATTGAGAAAATGCAGTGCGACCTATCCTATTTAGGTTTCAATCAACGGTGATGTCTTTGAACAAGATGAATGTCCTTTTCATGATGTCGACATAATACTAATGGTGCTAGGGACCCCTTTCAAACCTCTAAAGGAGAGCTAACCCCCGATATGTGAGAATGGTAGCATTATGTGAATTCGCAATGCCCTTGCCTCCCTTTCGTGGGGGATAAAATGAGCAAGCCAAAACCTTTGATGAAAATTGTGAAGAGCTGAGCATTGTGGAATGGAGATGAAAGTTCAAATAAACTTACAGAATGGCCTAGAGAATGAATGATGATGATAATAATAATTGGAAATGGAAAACATGAACTTGTAACATTTCCTAAAAAGACACAATGCTTAGGGAAAAGGATAGGATTTTCCTTATAACTCTTATCTTCCTGCTCAGATCATAACCTGTCATTGAAATGACATTCAAAATGACTCCAAAAAGCCTCCAAATCTATGCCAAGATCATTTCATGATTTCTTTTGATGTAGACATAGCCTCTAGATTTAGATGACCAACTAACAATGAATTAGAATAGTGACCAAATCATGATAACCAAGGATTTATAAAACATGATTTTTGTAATGTGACCAAAGGCTTCCTATGATTACCCTTTATAATTTAGACATTGGACTCTTAGAAAAGTAAACACCTTTACATGACACTTGATCTAAACCTAGACCTTTTAAAAAATAGTAGTCAAGCCATCATGACTGATATTTACATTTTTTTCCTTACATACGTAGCAACATTAACATGAGAAAGATTCCTAGACATAGGACCCTAACATAAGCTCCAATGGGGATGGCATCCTCCCCGTGAGGTGCCAAGAACCTCAGATCCAGTGCTTTGTACTCATTCCCAACCTATGAATTGCAATATGTTCCAATATTCAAACGAACTATACCCACTCTAGAAAACACAACTCTGAAACTAACATCCTTTCTATAAACTAGAATCATAATGCCAAACTGAAACCCAATTGCAACTCAAACTATAAACTGCAAAACTGAAATTTGAAAAATACTACTACAAAAGATGGTCAAAATTCTTAGCGTATTCACACTCCTACCTACTTTAAGCTGTTGATACCCCTGAAAAATCAAGTAATAGAAAATTGTCAATACAACCAATCAAGTACATGCATAATGGATGTGATTCCTCGAATGCATTCAACAAAACAAAAACAGGAAAATGTAAGTGCAATGATAGATTATTGTAGACTTGGTCTTCACAGTAGAAACATAATTAGAACTCTGTGGTAAATAATTCCTCCATATAGAGAACTATGTGATCATGAACGTCATGATTTATTTGTTGATCTTCAAAGTATTATGCAGATTGATCATCATGCTTAGACATTTTATATATGGTTTCCCTACCATCATACAACTTCATTTGTGAGTCATCAAATCCATTCTCAAAACATTCCTCAACCTCAATATCAAAAGGAAACACCACCACTTCTCGTTTGGGTAGATTTTTTTTCCAAAAGGCTGATTTTGACAATGAAAGGAGTGAGATAGAAGTTGAACCCCTAAGGCTTGAAGATCTTTCTCAATTTTTTAAGAAGACTCTTCTAAAAAGTTAGTCTTGGGTTGAGAGTTACATTTGCATGAACTCAAATAAAAAAGCAATAAATTGGAGAAATATCCATCAATTTGATCATCATTTCAATCATCCCATTATTCTTTGAAACCTACAATAGAAATAGGGTCTGCAAAATACCCTTCCGTTTTGATATATTAGGCAATTCAAGCTCTAAATTCTTTGAATGGTGGAGTTGCCATGGATGCTCTGGAATCTGAATTCTTGAAAATAGAGTCTTTGGATAAGCTTGAAGCTTTATTGGAGTCATCAAGTGAATAGTAAAACCTTCACCTGTATGATTGTTGTCCACCAACAGCAATCAAATCTGAACTTTGATGATGTTTCCATGGAATATGGAACCTTTCGATCCCTAGTACGATCACCATAATCTTAGCACTCTGTAATTACCCTAGGGTGAGGAAGGAATTGTAGAGGTAACCACAAAGCACTTCCTAGTCATAATCTAGCCCTTATGACTTGAGAGGGCTCTCTCACGTAGGTTATATGGAAAATATGACTTTAGGCTAGCTAATAAGCTCAACAAAGTTTGATTTTTAGAGGTCTGTTGATGAGAAAAGGGCCGGATCCATTGTGTATGGAGTCATGTCAAAACGGGGTTTCTCAATAGGGGCAAGGTAGGCATCTTTGGTGGTGTGATTTAGGCCAAATTGATGTAGGGTGTGAATGTAGAAAATTTGAAAGACAACACATTAGATCATAAAACCATGGATGAATTATACGATGCTGCTTAAGCCGAAAACATTGATACCTTCGCAAAGTAAAATAGAGCATCATTAAAGATGAAGTATGAATTAAACATTTGGTTTTCCAAGCAACAAGATGCACATTAAAGAGATGTAAAAACGCAAATAATTTAGAAGATCAAAGGAACACAAAACCACCAAAATCCTAACTCAGTAATCCTTGTAAATCACCTTCCATTTCATTCATTCACTAGCAAAGTTCTCAAAAAGTCTTTTTCTCTAATCTCAAGCAATAGAACCTCTCAAATATTTTTTGATCTCTTTATATACATCAATATGTTCATTTTCCCACTCTAGGTGGTCAAATTCATTGAAAGCAACAAAATTATAATAAAAAAAACATCAAAATTTAACTCATATGCTTAAAAATAGTGTTAGTTTCACTTACTACCAATCACTACCTAATACGTCATTGACTTGGAATATTTGCAATTAAGCCTTAACTAGACCTTCAAAAACAGTATGTGACATATCCACATGATCTAACTACTTCTAGGAGCCAAAATTCAAAATTTGAAACAAAATGGACTTGATTGTCTATACTCACAGTGCATTAGGTAGTTTCACAGCAAAATGAGGTAGCTTCCATGCTCTCTATAGTTGTGGCCATTTATGTCAAAACGAAGCAAATGGGTATGCTTCAAATACTCCTATGATGGTTTTGAATCTCTTAAATAAGATTCAAATTGCTTGCAAACCTCCTTTTGGACTATCCCCCACTTTTGTACCAAAACTGTCAACTTTCGAAGCACAACTGATATTTATTTAATATCTACTAAAGAGTAAGCCAGATAATGTTGTTTCTTTTACATCAATTTAATATCATCATAACCCATCCCCATAAAACATTTGAGCCAAATCTGACTCACGGAGCTCACAAAAATCCAAAAATGGTTGTAAGTGACACTAGCTTGTTTCTCGAAAACTGTGAAGCATTTTGGGCTGAAATTAACTGAGTTTATTCATCTCAGATCCATAAATCTATTGTAAGAATTTAAGGGAAAATGGGTGCAGGGTCGAAGAAATATGGTGAAAATATGGTGACTGTGTGAAAACATAGCATAAAAGTGCAACGCTCCATCGTTGAGATACCTATGGTCACTCCCTGAGTTGCTTGATGAATTTAGCAGGTGTGGAAAGGTTTGTACAACGTATCTTCCTCCTTAGAAAATTTATTTTATCTCACAAATCCCCCAACTCTCTAAATTTCACATTCATAAAAATGCAACGCGAGTGAGAAAACGTAGTGCTACCTATCCTCTAAAGGTTTTGATTAAAAATGATGTCTTTTAACAAGATGCACATCCTTTTAATGATGATGACATAATACTAACCACATTGGAGACCCCTTTCAAACTTGTGAAGGAGAATTAACCACCGGTATGTGAGAATGGTAGCACTGTGTTATTTCATAGTGCCCCTGCCGCCCTTCACAATGGATAAAATGACCAAGGTAGAGGCTCTAATGAAAATGGGGAAGAGTTGAGCATTGTGGAATGGAGATGAAAATTCAAATAAAATTGCAAAAAAGCATGGAGCAAGAATGATGACGATAATTATAACTAGAAATGGAAGATATGAACTTGTAGCATTTGCTAGAAAACATAGCACTTAGGGAAAAGGATAAGATTGTCCTTCTAACCGTTATCTTACCACTATGATCATAAACTATCATTGAAATGACATTCAAAAGGACTCCACAGAGCCTCCAAATTTGTGCCAAGATCATTTCATGATTTCTTTTGATGTAGATATATCCTCTAGATTTAGATGACCTACTAACAATGACTTAGAATAGTGAACAAGTCATGATAACCAAGGATTTGTAAAACATAATTTTGTAATGTGACTAAAGAATTCCTATGATTACCCTTTAGACTTTATACACTGGACTCTTAGCAAAATAAACACCTTTAAATGACACTTTTTCTAAAACTAGACCTTTTAAACCAATAATAGTCAAATCATCATCATTGATATTTACAAATTTTTCCTTAGATACATAACAAGATTAACAAGAGAAAGATTCATAGACATAGGAAACTAACATAGGATCCAATGGTGATGAAACCCTCTATGTGAGGTACGAAGAACTTCATTAGGTGCCTTGTACTCATTCCTGGCTTGTGAATTGAAACTTTTTCCAATCTTCAACCAAAACTAAACTCACTCTAGAAAACAAAACTCTGAAACTAGCATCCTTTGTATAAACTAGAATCATAATGCCAAACTGAAACCCAATTGCAACTCAAACTATATACTACAAACTAAAATTTGAAAAATACTTCTGAAATTGATGCTCAAAATTCTTAATGTATTCACACTCCTACCTACTTTAACTTGTTGATACCCCTGAAAAATCAAGTAATAGAAAATTTTCAATACAATCAATCAAGTAGCTTCATAGTTGATGCGAATTCTTGACTGGGTTTCAGCAAAACAAAAACTAGAAAATGTAAGTGCAATGATAGTTGATTGTATAATTGGTATTCACATATAGAAACATAATCAAAACTCTGTGGTAAACAATTCCTCCATATAGACAACTATGGGATCATGAAATTCATGATTTATTTGTTGATCTTCAAAATATTCTACAAATTGATCATCATGCTTAGACAATATATTTAAGCTTTCCTTACCATCATACAACTTTAGTTATGAGTCATCAAACCCATTCTCAAAACATTCCTCGACCTCAATATCAAAAGGTAGCACTACCACTTCTCATTTCTACATAATGTTTTTTCCAAAAGGCTAATTTTGATAATAAAAGCAGTGAGATTGAATTTGAACCTCTAAATCTTGAAGACCCTTCTCAATTCTTTCACAAAACTCTTCTAAAAAGTTTGTCTTGGCTTGAGAGCTACATTTGCATGACCTTAAATAAATAGGAAATAAATCGAAGAAATCTTCATTAATTTGATCATCATTACAACCATCCCAATATTCTTTGAAACCTATAATAGAAATAGGGTCTGCAAAATACCCTTCCATTTTGATAGATTAGGAAATTAAAGCTCTGAATTATTTGAACAGTGGAGTTTCCATGGAGGATCGAGAATTTGAATTCTTGAAATAAGAGGCTTTGGATCAGCTTCAAGTTGGATTTGAGTGGCTAGGTTAATAGTAAAACTTCATGTGCCTGACTCATGTCCACCATCAACAATTATATCTAGACTCCAATGATCTTTCCCGGGAAATATGGAATCTTTTGATCCCCACTATCGTCGCCAAAAATGTTAGCACTTTGTAATTTCCCTAGGCTGAAGAAGGAATTACAGAGGTAACCACAAACCACTTATAGGTCAGAATCTAGCCCTTCTGACCCGGAGAGGGCTCTCCCACTTAGATTATACAAAAATTATGATTTTAGGCTAGGTAATAAGCTCAACAAAGTTTGATTTTTAGAGGTCTATTGATGAGAAAAGGGGCAGATCCATTGGGCATGGATTCATGTCAAAAATAGATTTTGTCGAGTAAGATGATATAAAAGAGAGGGTTTCTCCACAGAAGCAAGTTAGGAATATTTGGTGGTGGGATTTAGGTCAAATTGATGTAGGGGGTGAATGTATAAGAGGTGAAAGACAACACATTAGAGAATCAAAACGTGGATGAATTCTATGATGCTGCTTTAAATTGAAAACATTGATAACTTGGAAAACTAAAATAGAGCATCATTAAAGGTGATTTACGAATTAAACATTTGTTTTCCCAAGAAAGAAGATTCACATTAAAGATATGTAATAACACATATAACTTACAAGATCAAAGGAACACAAAACCACCAAAATTCTGACTCTAGAAACCCTGCAAATGACCTTCTATTTCATTCATTCACTAGCAAAGTTTTCAAAAATATAGTGCACAAAAGTCTTTTTCTCTAATCTCAACCAACAGAACCTTTTAAAATAAATTTGATCTCTTTATATATATAAGGATGTTCATGTTCCCACTCTAGGTGGTCAAATTCATTGAAATCAACCAACTTCTAACAAAAAACATCAAAGTTTAGCTCATTTCCTTAAAAATAGGGTTAGTTTCACCTACAAGAAATCACTGCCTAATACATCATTGAATTATAATATTTGTAGTTAAGCCTTAACTACACCTTCTAAAATAGTATGGAACCTATCCACATGATCTAACTACTTTTAGGAGCCAAAATTCAAAATTTGAAACAAAATGGAGCTAATTGTCGAGGCTCACAGCGCATTAGGCAGTTTTGTAGCAAAACGAAGTAACTTCCATGCATTGTACGGACGTCACCTCTTTAGGTGAAAATTAAGAAAAATTTTATGATTCAAATACTCTTGTGATGGTGTTGAAACTCTTAGACAAGGTTCAAAGTGATTGCATACCTCCTTTTGGACTATCCCCCACTTTCGTTGCGCGACTGATATTTCTTTAAAATCTCCTAAATGATAAGTTACATTGAGCTAATTTTTTAACATCAAGTTAATATCAGCATAACCCTTCCCCCAAACGAAAATTGAGCCAAATATAACTCATGGATATCTGGAAAATCCAAAATTGGCTATTGGTGACAATAATTTGCTTCTCGAAAAATGTGAATCATTTTGGTTTGAAATTAGCTAATTTTATTCATCTCACCCACATGCATCTAGCGTACAAATTTCATGGAAAATGGGTACAATTTCTAAGAGATATGGTGAAAATATGGTGACTATGTGAAAACGCAGTGTAAAAGCACAATGATCCATGTTTGAGATACCTCCGGTCACTCCCTGAGTTGCTTGATGAATTTAGTAGGTGTGAAAAGGCTTGAAAAACATTAGTTTCCTCTTAGAAACTTTATTTTATCTCACAAATCCCCCAACTCTCTAAATTTCACTTTCATAAAAAATGCAATGTCAGTGATAAAACACGGTGCTACCTATCCTCTATAGGTTTTGATCAACAATGATGTCTTTGAACAAGATGCACATCATTTTCATGATGCTGACATAAGACTAACCATGCTAGAGACCTCTTTCAAACCTATGAAGGAGAATTAATCACCGCTATGTGAGAATGGTAGCACTGTGTTAATTTGTAGTGCCCCTGCCTCCCTTTCATAGTGGATAAAATGAGCAAGCCAGATCCTCTGATGAAAATGGTGAAGAATTGAGAATTGTGGAATGGATATGAAAATTCAAATAAACTTGCAGAATAGCCTGGAGCAAGAATGATGGAAATAATTATGACTGGAAATGGAAGATATGAACTTGTAGTATTTTCCGAAAAATCCAGTGCTTAGGGAAAAGGATAGGACTACTCTTCTGACCATTATCTTCCCAATTGTATCATAAACTATCATTGAAATGACATTCAAAATGACTCCAAATAGCCTCCAAATTTGTGCCAAGATCATTTCATGATTTCTTTTGATTTAAAGATAGCCTCTAGATTTAGATGACCTACTAACAATGACTTACAATAGTGACCAACTCATGATAACCAAGGATTTATAAAACGTGGTTTTGTAATGTGACTAAAGAATTCCTATTACTACACTTTAGACTTTATACACTGGACTCCTAGCAAAATAAACACCTTTACATGACACTTGATTTAAACCTAGACCTTTTAAAACAAGAATAGCTAGGTCATCATGACTGATATTTACAAATTTGTCCTTAGATATAGAGCAAGATTAACATGAGCAAGATTCCTAGACATAGGTCTCTAACATGGCTACAAAACATTTTCTTCTTCTATTTTTTATTAAAATTCGTTGCTACAACTACCTCGTTCACACATGCAATAGGTTGTCAACTATACCAAGACTCCCTTCAACCAAGATCAAATGACATTCAATGATAGTACAAGGATATATATAGTGAATAAATGGAAATTATGAATGATTTTCAATGTTGTTACAATTGCATCAATAAGTCAACACATGGTCAAACCATCCCTCAAAATTATCCTCAATCAAAGATAAACGCTAAGATGGCTCCACAACGAAAGCATGACTCTCATTCAAGACCCAAATATAGACTACTCGACCACAATACAAAATAAGCATATATAGTTGAAGAAAACTCTCATGCAAACACTCTTAAATTCATGTGTATCACCAACCACTAGATCGAATGATGAAATGAGACAAGGTACAAATCTATATCATGTAAATGCATGGTTAAAACAATTCATCTATATGCATGCTTTGAGTTATCACACTCTTCTCATTCCTATTAATGTATGTGTTGCATGATGAACCAATGATGGTACGTGGAAACAAAATAATACAACAATGATACAAGGTCATGCCAATAATATTCAAGAATAGAATTCGACACCTAATAGCTCATACATAGGTGAACCAACAAAAGGAAATGAATGATTATCCCAATGAATCTCGCTATCATCATCATTCCCTTATCGATGCATGCATGACACTTGAACCATTCCATCATCTCCCAAATGACAAAGAAACCAATATTACAGGGTTGACGTTGCACTCAAAATGCTTACATGGCTAAATGTAAGTCATACACGTTCACTGTTCACCAACCAACATGCATCTTACCATGGTTACTAACAAAAAGGTAATTATGAAATGTATAATAAGGCTTATATAACATGAATTTTCACCCAGGAAGACAATAAATGCATCAACTACTAAAGAATGAGTGAAAATAAAAATAAATCAACATACATCCTTGAAATCCTAGAAGCAGGCAAGGCTCCCGCTGAGTTGATTATATCTCCAATAGGAAATAAAATCTAGAAGACCTAAATGTGCATGAGGTTTTCCATAACACCATGATGTTGCTACCACTAATATCCATCAACTAATCATATTGTCATGGACTCACCTTAAGGCTATGCACCTCTATGTACTTCTCTAGTCGATCACGCATCAAATAACTATGGATTGTAGAGGGGGATAGTCTTTCTACTTCGTCGGTTACTATTCCTTGTTCTTCCACACATTAGTAGGCTGCTTCCTAACATGTAAATTATTTTTAGACTTTTTTCCAGGCCTACTATGTATCTTCTACTATTTTTGTCGTATTATCCTTGAGGAGTAGAACAACATGTAATCTCTTGCCATGTGACCGAAATGATGATATTCATAACACTCCACATGAGCAAGATATGAAGAAAATGGATCAAACCATCCATTATTTGTGCCATATCTTTGCCTTGTATAAAATGTGCCTCTCCACCATGTGCTAGATCTATAATCAACTGCTGTGTATCCAAATAGGTTACACGAGAAACAATAACCATTAAATGTATAAGTATACCTAGTGGCCATTGACCTCTTTTGATGTATATACTATTAATTTGATTTCAAATTTGTGCCTCTAAAATTGGCTATTATATGTCCAAATTTGTGGTAGATTTAAGACTCAACCATATTCATCAAAGGAACAAAGGGGCTTTGATTCCTTTGAAATTTGAAAAATCTGCCACAATCTTCTCTTATAGTGAATGGTATTCTAGATGTAGGTGCTCCTTGAGGTCTTTTTATTTTCTGCTATTGGAATTTCTACTCGTTTCCTTAGTTACTTATCTTGATGGTATTTTGTTTTGCTACAGGCCTTTTTGGTTCTACATAATTATTCTTGCCTCCATGCGAGATGGACTATTGGTACCATTCCATTACCCTCTTTTTCTTCTAAAAACATCATCATTTGTCTATCTTTTCCCTCCATGAACCCCTTTACATCCATCGAAATTGATTAGTTAATAGCATTATAGTTGTTAGTTTGCATTAAAGTTAATTTATGAATTTTTATGTTAGAAATTAGGAATTTTCAACAATAAGGTTACATGAGGACATAACATCCTATAAATGGTTTATCATCTGACACGTGGCATGATAGGCAAGCCAAAGCAATGGATAGGAACGAGCTCCTGAATGTACATGCATGGAGAAAAATCGATTTTACAGCAGATAAAAAGCTCCTAGTTATGCGGTCAACACTAGGTCAAACCCTAGCCTTTTGATTACAAAGGCAATAAAAGCCATGGTTTCCAAACCGGTTTCGTTTTGTGCTTTTGGAAATCAGTTCATATTAGAATGGCCAAAAATACTCCACTGTAAAAGCATAAACATCTACTTAATGAATGTGCATTCGATTCAGATAGGAAGGCAGATAAAGACTCTGTATTATTTTTGTTTTTAGAACAAGTTACGATTATCTCTGTGTATTGTTTTGAGAAACGAATTCATATATGTGATTGAAATCTTCACCGTTTGAATATAATTACGATTTTACTCTAGCATTATCTATGCGTTAATACTCTCGATTGATTGAGTTCATTCCAGTGTACCATTGAAACATGGACGGGCCCTGCATGGATTGGTATATTGTTCATTTCGTTTCCATAGCTTTTGAATTTACATAGAACGCATACTGTTAATGTTATTTCCATGCTCATGATTTTGTCAATTCAATTACGATTTCTCACAAATGGTATTTATGGTGATCTCTTAAAGATCTTATCGTTAGATCATTGAACCAGGTCTTGTAAGATATTTGATCCAACGTTATATTTTAAAGCATTTCCATAAACTCTATTTGTTTATGCATTGAAAGTTCAGTGTGTTTTTGATTTCTTTATGAATGCTTCAGTGTTAACTAGACAAAGGTTTTGTGCACAACATCCTTGTAAGGGGATTCAAATCTCAGTCTAGCTATACTCTGTATCCTTAGGACAGTTAGATAACCTAGGTGATCTGAGTGTTAAGGTGAGGGGAAACATATCTCAACCTTCTGTAAAGAAGTATTGTCACCTATCACAACAAACACTTAGTTAGGAATCCTTTATGTCTATAGATTTTAGACGCATGCCTCGAAGTTTACTTACCCTGGTCGATAATAAATCTAGTCTGATCTAGCACCTTAGATTGGCCACTACATTTTGGCACCGTTGTCGGGGAGGCGTAGTTAGAGGATTTTGAAAAATATCAATCAAAATATAAAAAAAAAAAATTAAATCAACAAAAACAAACCAAAAACACAACATAGATTTGACTGTCACTTTAGAAATCATGTTTGTTTATGCCTAGATTTAGAGATAATAGAGGCAGATTCACAAAAACCCCCCATCCAAAAGCTAATCTATCACCAGGAGCAGACTCTTTGGGAAAAAATGAACACACAACACCAGTTGAGGAAA
Organism: Pinus taeda; assembly: GCA_000404065.3. NCBI lineage: Eukaryota > Viridiplantae > Streptophyta > Pinopsida > Pinales > Pinaceae > Pinus > Pinus taeda. Next base: position 81,617 of record APFE031085241.1, on the reverse strand, counting down.
CCACCATACAAAGATTAGAGGATAAACACAAATCAGGCCAAAGACTTACACTTATTGAGAGACAAATCTTATTGGCACACGAATCTCAGAAGAAACATCTTCATAAATCTTCTATGAAGAGAGAAAGTAGAAAAATAACTCAACAATCTCTAGAACAACTCTTTGGAACGAGTGATACCGAACAAAGAACCAAATCACCAGAAGAATCTATAAAAATGTCTGAGGAAGGAGGAGGATCAGCAAGAAGACCCACTCCTGAACAACAACACGATCAAGGAGAGGAGGAAGAATCAACCTTTAAATTTCCTATCCACGAACCAGAAGACAACCCTGATGAGGAAATAAAAATGAAAAACATACCTCCTTCTGTGTTACCAAACTTTTATGGCATGGCTTCAGAAGACCCAGATTCATTCTTGTTTGATTTTGACATTGTATGTCGAACGTATGGTTACACAGATGATTCCCATAGGCTTAGACTCTTCCCAACAACATTAAAGGCATCAGCACTAAGATGGTTCATGGGACTTGGTGAGCATGCAATAACTGATTGGGATGGCATGCGAATAATATTTCTAAGGAAATACCAACCTTATTGTAGATCAAAGGGTTCTAAAGATGATATCTTTAGGATGAATCAACAAGAGGATGAAAGTCTAGAGGAGTACTTGGAACGATTTGCTCACAACTTACAAAAATCAAGACATCGATCCATGACTCTTGATCTCATTAGAACAATATTTTTGAAGGGCATTCGAGAGGAATACTTAGATGATATAAATATGATGGGAAAAGGTGATATCTCCACCTTACCTTTCAAAGAAATTTCTGATCTATGTGAAAAGTATTCTAGGAGCAAAGCAAAAATTGGAAAAAGAACCATATCATCAAAAGCCACAAAATCTGCTTCAGCTAGTGTCACACGAGCTGAAATAGGAAACTTGTTGGAGGAATTCAAAACAGATCTGTTGAGTACATTAGGGACCCAAATTGACACTCTTAAAGCTAAGAAAAGACAAGAAGAGGAAGATCAAATGATGGCTATCTTTTGTCTGAAACGCTGGAAGAAGCATGCCTTAAAAGATTGTCCATTACGAAATATTCAAGTTTGTGCCTTTTGTACTGAAAATCATGATATATTTCATTGCTCTAAAGTTAAGGTTTTGCAGAATCGTAATGTGGCAGCCAATATAGATATGGAGAATGTGTATTTTATGGGCGCAAAGAGACCATGGCAGCCAAGACCTCCACCTCAAGGTATGTTCCCAAACCAGAATTTACAATTTCCTGCACATGATCAGATGTATGCTCAGAATTCATGGAATGTACCCACGCCATGGCAGCACCAAAGTTACCCACAACAACAATGGAGACCATCTCAGCAATACTCTCAACAATATCCATCATACCCTCAACCATACCAACAATATTCACAACCATATCAACAATACCATCAGCCATATTCAGCATATCGTCAATCATATCAGCAATATCCTCAGCAGCAAGTTGTTTACCCACATCAATCCCAACCCACTCAACAAGCATTGCCTGCTCCTCCACCAATAAATCCACCACAATTACAACTTCCATCTAACCCACAACCTCCTAGACCTACTCAAATCCCTGCTCAACCTGTACCAAATCCAAATAACAGAGTAGAGAGACCAGCTTACAATGTAGATGAGGGACCCTCATATCCCACATTACCCTTGAAAAATATCAATTTGAGGTTGGGTAAGGTACTTCACAAAGAATCTCCAGCAGTTGAAAAACAAGGAGAAAACAAGGAAAATGAAAATGAAACTCCCATTCAAAGGAAATCCAATGATGATATCAAACACAAACAAATGCAACCATTGCATCCACCACCTTTTCCAGACCAATTGGTCCAAACAAAACTTCCCATGTCTATACCACAATTTGATGTTTTAGATGAGCTAAAGAATGTCTATATAAAAATTCCGCTACTACAAGCCATAAAATACATTCCCATATATACTAAGCCATCAAAGAACTGTGCCTTAAGAAGCCTACTAGGAAAAGAGTTGATCCACAAACCATTCATGTTATTGGACATTTAGCTGGCCTTATGAAAAACACCATTTCAATGGAAAAGTATGTTGATCATGGTATTCCCAGAGTCACTACAATCATTAACAACATACATATTCCAAACACCTTAATTGATCTTAGGGCCGCAATAAACGTGATGACTCTTGAAACCATGAAAATGCTCCAGCTCACAAACTTGCAGCACACAACAATTGTTCTAGAACTCGCTGATAGGTCTAAAGTGATTCCTAAAGGGATTTTGGAGGACATAATTGTTTCATTGGACTCCTGGGAGTATCCAGTGGACTTTTTAGTTCTTCAGCCAAAATCCAATTTAGGAGGACACCCTATCATCCTTGGTATACCATGGTTAGCAACTACTGATGCATTCATAGGATGTAGATCGGGTAATATGATCATTTCACAAGGAACTAAAAGAAAACAACTCACTCTTTACCCATCAGCACAATCACCAGTAGTAGCACACAATTTATGGCTTGATGATAAATACAATGATAAGGTAGAAGTTCAATATGTTTTCAGCATCAACCAAATCTATGATTTTCAAGAACATAATAAAGATGATTTGGTAGAATTGTTCCTCTCTCAACCTGATCTTTCCGAGGAATTGAGGAATGACCAATACCATGCTGCAGATGAACTTTTGGCACAAAATTTTTAGGAAACATGCACCATTCATTCTTTGCAAACAACATTTCACAACATTTTTCCTATCCAATCCATCACAAACACACAGAGTAAGACCATAGAGATTAGTCCAGGAAAAACTTTGAATATTGGCACTCACCTAGACTCATCTCAGGAAGAGAAATTGATTCAATTATTGAGAAAATACCAGAAAGCATTTTCTTGGGACTACACTGATATGCACGGAATCCACCATAAAACATGCACTCACCATATTTATACAGATAGCAATATCAAACCAGTGAGGCAACCACAGAGACGAATGAACCCCATGCTTCAGGATATTGTTAGAGAGGAATTACAAAAACTGTTAAAAGTCAATTTTATCTATCCTATCTCTGACAGTTAGTGGGTATCCCCATTGGTAGTAGTACCCAAGAAAAATGGTAAGTGGAGGATTTGTGTTGACTATAGACAATTGAACAAAGCAATCCTCAAAGATTATTTCCCACTACCATTTATTGACCAAGTGCTAGACACATTAGCTGGGAAATCATCATTCTCTTTTCTTGATGGTTTCGGTGGCTACACCCAGATCAGGATAGCCTTAGAGGACTAGGAAAAAACCACTTTTACTTGTCATTGGGGCACTTATCCCTATAATGTTTTGCCATTTCGACTTTGCAATGCTCCAGCTACATTTCAGAGAGTTATATTAGCTATTTTTGTGTATTTAGTTCATGATTGTGTTGAAGTTTATATGGATGATTGTTCAGTGTATGGTGATTCATTTGAGCATGCATTAACGAATCTTGAAAAAGTTTTGAAGAGGTGTATTGAAGCTCATCTGTCCCTGAGCAACGAAAATTGTTTTATCATGTTAAATGAAGGGATAGTATTAGGACACTATATTTATTCTCACGGCATTAAAGTTGATCCATCAAAAATCCAGATCGTTGTCGATTTGCCAATTCTGAAGACTCAAACAGAGGTAAGAAATTTTCTTGGGTATGCAAGCTATTACAGAAGATTTATTGAGCATTTTAGTCGAATAGCTTTACCTTTGTTTAAGCTTCTAGCCAAAGATGCACCTTTCAACTGGAATGATAATTGTCAGAAAGAATTTGAAACACTCAAATCAACCACACCAGTCTTAAAAGGACCTAACTGGAACCTACCATTTCACATCTTTACAGATGCATCTGATACTGCAGTAGGTGCCTCATTAGGCCAAAAAGAAGAGACTTGTCATTATGCCACCTATTTCATTAGCAAAAATGTAACACCTGCAGAATTAAACTACACAGTGATGGAAAAAGAAATGGTTGCAGTCATACATGTTGTGAATAAATTCCGACATTATATAACTGGTTATGAGGTTTTTGTACATACTGACCACTCTGCCACTAAGCATTTGATGAATAAACCAGTAACTGTCGTAGAGTTACCAGATGGTTGTTATTATTAGAGGAATTTAACATCACAGTGTTAGATAGACCAGGTAAGGAGAATCAAGTGGCATATTTTCTTTCTAGACTGCAAAATCAAGGTGAGGTTATTCCGGTTGAAGATTCTTTTCCAGATGAAAATTTATTTGTAATTTCAATAGTGAATCCTTGGTATGCTGACTTGGCCAATTACTTGTCCACGGGAATAACACCTCCATATTTTACTCCAAAGGAAAAGAAGAGGTTAATCAAACAAAGTGCTCGATACTCATGGGTTAATGGCAATTTATTTTACACTGGTTATGATATGATTATTAGACGATGTGTAAGAAATGATGAAATAATTGATATTTTAAAATCTTGCCATGATGAACCGTGTGGTGGGCATTTTGCAGCTAAACGAACACCATTCAAGATCCTTAGTCGTGGGTACTACTGGCCATCTATTTTTAAGGATTCCAGGAAGTACGTGAAGAGTTGTGATAGCTGTCAAAGAATGGGTAGAACAACAACTACAGATGAGATGACACTTCAACTCAAGTACACCTAGAGCCATTTGAAACATGGGCTCTAGACTTCATAGGACCCATCAATCCAACTTCCAATGGTAAGTAGTACATCCTAGTATGTACTGATTACGTGACAAAATGGGCTGAGGCCAAAGCGCTAGTCCGGGCAACTAAACAAATAGTGGTAAATTTCCTCTTTGAAGAAATTTTTGTAAGGTATGGAGTACCAAGGGAGATAGTAACAGATAAAGGTACTCAGTTTATTTCAAAGTTATTTAAGGACATCACTGAAAAATATCAAATCAAGCACAGAAGAAGTACACCTTACCATCCACAGGCCAATGGCCAAGTGGAATCCACAAATAAAACATTGGAAGGAATTATCACTAAGACCGTAGCAATGAACAGAAAGAATTGGGAGGAGAAGCTCAAATATGCAATCTGGGCTTATGGAATCACGTGGAAGAATACTACAGGATTTACACCATATCAGTTGGTGTATGGAAAAGAGGTAATGCTTCCTATTGAGTTTCAAATACATGCTTTTAAGATGGACGCAGATTTGGGAATTGATCTTAATGAAGCACAACAAGAAAGAATTCAGGAGTTGAACCAGCTGGATGAAATGAGGCAGAAAGCAGAGGAGACAACACTCCTCATGCAAAGACAAAGGAAGTAATGGCATGATGCACATATCAAGAAGAAATAGTTCAAAGAAGGAGATTGGGCTTTACTCTTTGACTCTAAATTCAGATATCATAAAGCCAAGTTTACCACACATTGGATGGGCCCATATGAAATAGTTCAAGTTTATGAGAATGGATCATTCCAGCTTATTACCATTGATGGAGAAGGTGACCCCTTTCTTGTCAATGGCCATAGGTTGAAACTCTATCATAAGCCGATCACCAAGGAGGATTTTCTTCAAACTTTATCTCAGCAAAGGGAGGTTGAAATATTGCAGCCTTCAACTGTAGTATCTCTACCTTAGTTCATTTCATTTCCATTTAGAAAAAAATACAAAATAAAAAATATATTTAAAATATTAAAATATTAAAATAATAATAATAATAATAATAATAATAATAATGGTTTAGATGTGAAAACTAGACTCTGGCACACTCTAACCCAGAATTCTTACTTGAAAACCAATTCTTTGGCTGGTAAGAATTCCTTATTCTTTTTGTTTCGTGTTGATTCATCGGTTTAACAATGACTTGAGGACAAGTCAAAGCTTTAGTGGGGGAGAAGCATCAGCATTTTTGTTTTTTATCTCATCTCCTCACTGTAAATTTTCAAAGAGTTTATCTCTTCATTTTAAATTCTCAAAGAGTTTATTTCAGCACTTTAGTATTTCAATAAAGAAGTTGTTTTTGTATTTGTTCTAATCAGAGGGATCTGTGTAAGCACTATGCAGTGGGACCTGTTCAGAAGACCATGTTACCAGCACCAACATTAGAGGGACCTGTTCAAAAAACATAAAAGGGACTTGTTAGAGACTGTTATCTCAAGCTACTTCAGCAAACCTTCAACAAAGTTTCAACAGAGATTCAAAGGTTGCTCGTCACCGAGGCTCCATGAAACACCAAAGATTAAGGAAGCTGCACACATATAGTTCTTTTCCAGATCTCAAAGAAGTTGCACAAACATTCTCGAGATCTTAGAGGGACCTGTTGCATCCAAATTCATCTCAGGGGGACCTGTTATGGACAACAAAGATTAGTCATATCTGAACAAGAAATCCTACCTATGCATGCCAACTCAACTCTTGATCAACCAATAAAAGTGTAAAGTATTGTTATAATTTTTATTTTTAACATTTAAATTCTTGGATTAATTTAGTATTAAATGTGATGACTATAACTGCTTATAATCAATTTCAAAACACCCACATATCCACCACTCTTCTCATATTCCAAATTCCTACCATTTCCCAACACTCTAGCCTATCCCCATATTTCTCCTAAGATTTTTAAATCCTCTATTAAACCACCCTCCTAGCCTTGTTATTCACTCCTTATCGTCCATCAAACCTTACTATCGGTCCAACATCTCCTTATTTGGCCAAGAACCAATGAACAAGGGACAGGTGGTGAACTATTGGAAAGCCAAATGTTACATGGTTTCATGCATTGATTTTGAATCGACCAAGTTATAACATGATCGCTCGACCAAGTTGACTCATGCAAGTGACTATCCGTTATTACACTCCAGTACTTCATACGTGCTGACGACGTTCTCATGATGGTATTCACACAACCCATTACAACTACTCCTCTATCATTGAACTATGAATAAGCTCTGTTATTATTATAGTGAATTGGGTCGAGTCGGTTGTTAAAATTATATTTCATTCGTAGTTGTAAAAAGGGTGTTCCATATTAGCAATTCAAGTGTTGTGATTTCAAAAACGAAGGCCAAGGACAACAAGTGCTACGAAAGGAAAGCACAATATTTGGGCTCATAAGTTTTCACCTCCACCATAATTCAAGGATAGTCATCCGGTCACTGCTTAAGCCATTGAAGGAGCCGATTTCGAAGAACTGAGGGCCCCACCAGGTCAGTTGTGTGGAGCGAAAAGCAAAGGTAACAAACCAAGATACCCTTGTTAAATTAATAAGCATAAATGAAGAGGGTTAGAGCAAGAGTTTCTCCGTCAAAATTACTAATAGAGTAGAACCAAACACATTTGATAGTTCTCAGTACCACGATGACTACATTGTAATTTTAAGAGAGAAATAGTGGCTACCCTTCTTGGAGAAGTTTAATGGGAGCAACGAGGAAGTAACTAAGCAATTTTTCTTTACATTTAATGGGAAGAAAGCATTGATAGGTAATTTCTCATTTAGAATCTCAGAAGACACCATAGCACAATCCTTAGGGATCAACCCAGAAGGAGAGAAGTACTTCAAGACAAAACAATTCAAAGAGAAATCATGGACCCAATCCATGTCCAGGTCGAGGGTTTCATCTGTTAATTGGAAGAAGGGTGTCCCAAGGAGATGGTTGATGCATCCATGGGACGAAATGGTGTATATCATTCAAAAATTTGTTACGTGTGAGGGTCGATATAGCATAGTTTATTTGTACCACATCAAACCCTTGTTACATTTAAAGGGGCAGTGCACTATTATTTTACCATATTTCCTCTTGGAGAGATTGACCAAGATGTCAAAGACTATCCAAAAGCAAAAAGGTAATGAGGGCAAAAGCTTATATTATTTCAGGCTAATTAAAATTCTCATTGAATTTGAAGTGCAGAAAAGGGGCAAGACATGGAAAGAATTCTTGGTTTCCAATTAAAGCAAAGATGGAGAGGATGAGCAAGAACAACAAGAGCACTCAGGGTTTATGCTTGACATTGATGAAGAGATTCCTGTGCGCAAATCAAGTAATGTCCCTCCACCCAGTAGCAGTGTGAGGACGAGAAAGATGAGACAAGAGGCTGCCCAAAAAATGGAGCAAGATAAAATTTTCACTACCTATAAAAGAAGATCCAGGAGAGCACAAAAGACCCAGCCACAATAAGATCAACCTGAATCAAATTCACATGCACCGATGGACATCGAGAGCATTTCTCACTCACAGCATGGGAAAGAAGCCGAAATGGAGGTTGAGAGCAAAAATAGGCAAGGAAAAGAGTCACCGCTTGCAATTAAGAAACAAAGGAGGCTGGAAAAACAAATTGAAAAATTAAAAGGAGAACTGATGGAGGCCAACATGCTGGAAAAAGTCATTAAGAGGGAGAATGAGATGTTGAAAACTCAGAGTAAGAGAACACAGTAGAATAATGAGAAGCTTAAGGAGCAAATTAAAGACCTCAAGGCTGAACAAACTGAAATTTGCAAGTGGGCAACTAAATGGTATACTCAAAAGAAGGCCCTGAAGGAGAAATACAAGAGTTTGAAACATGAGCTCCACATTCAGAAGGAAGCCCAAGCTAAACATAACATAGATGAATTGTTAAAGGCAGCAGAGGTACAGGCAGGGACAGAGTATAGAGGCAACACATTAGGGTTAGCATGAGGACATGCTAAGACAATAAGCTTGGGGGATATGTTGGTACCATTCAATTACCATCTTTTTCTTCTAAAAACATCATCATTTTTCTATCTTTTTCCTCCATAGACCCCTTTATATCCATCGAAATTGAGTAGTTAATAGAATTATAGTTGTTAGTTTGCATTAAAGTTAATTTATGAATTTTTATATTAGAAATTAGGAATTTTCAACAAAAGGATTAGAGGAAGTCATAACATCTTATAAATGGTTTATCATCTGACACGTGGCATGATAGGCAAGCCAAACCAATGGATGGGAATGAGATCCTGAATGTACATGCATGGAGAAAAATTGATTTTACAGTAGATCAAAAGCTCCTAGTTATGTGGTCAATGTTGGGTCAAACCCCAAACTTTTGGTTACAAAGGCAGTAAAAGCCATGGTTTCTAAACCGGTTTCGTTCTGTCTTCTTTGGAAATCAGTTTAGATTAGAATGACCAACAATCACTCCATTGTAAAAGCATAAACATCTTCTTAATGAATGTACATTTGATTCAGATAGGGAGGCAGATAAAGACTGTGTATTATTTTGTTTTTGAAGACAGTTACGATTATTATCTCTTTGTATCGTTTGAGAACCAAACTCCTGTATGTGATTGCAATCTTCAACGCTTGAATATAGTTATTTTACTCTAGTAGTGTCTATATATTAATACTCTCATTGCTTGAGTTCATTTCAGTGTACCATTGAAACGTGGACGGGCCCTACGTGGATTGGTATACTGTTAATTTCGTTTCATGAGCAGCTTTTGGATTTAAATAGAACACATACTATTTAATGTTATTTCCATGTTTATGAATTTGTCGATTTGATTATAAATTCTCACAAATGGTATTTATGGTGATAGCTTGAAGATTTTGTCGTTAGATCATTGAACCAGATCTTGTAAGAGATTTGATCCATTGTTATATTTTAAAGCATCTCCATAGACTTTGTTTGTTTATTCATTTAAAGTTCAGTGTGCTTTTGATTTCTTTATGAATGCTTCATTGTTAACTAGACAGAGCGTTTGTGCATAGCATCCTTGTAAGGGGATTAAAATCTCAGTCTAGCTATACACTGTATCCTTAGGACAGTTAGATAACCTAGGTGATCTGAGTGTTAAGGTGAGGGGAAACATATATTAACCTTTTGTAAAGAAGTACTGTAGCCTATCACAACAAACAATTAGTTAGGAATCCTTTATGTCTATAGATTTTAGACACATGCCTCGAAGTTTACTTACCCTAGTCGGTAATAAATCTAGTCTAATCTAGCACCCTAGATTGGCCACTACACATTCTTTCCTCTAGCTTCTAGATGCGTAGCTTGAACATATACTTCATCTATACTAGTGGGATTAAACATTTGGATTGTGTGCCTCATGTAGTTGTGTAGACCACCAATGTACTTCAATAGAGTCTCAGGTGAGTCTAATGAGATTCCTAGAATCAATTCTCTCTTCCTAAATTCTTTGGTGTAACCTTGTACATTTTGCCCTTTCAATTGTCGAAGAGTTTTGTAGCTCATCATGGCTTGTTGCATGTAGGCCAGTGGATAGAACTGCTTTTTGATTGCAGAAACAAATTCACTCCAGATAGAAAGAGTCTTACAATATCTCTTCATGTCCGCTTGGGTCCTGCCTTCCCACCAAACCAAGACAGTGCCTCCAAGGTGTAGGTTGGACAACTGAATCTTTCTCTTGTCTGAATCAATACTCTGTGCTTTGCAATAAACATCAATTTTTCTAATCCAATTGTCCAAATTTTCTGCATTTAACTCTCCATCATATATTCGCAAATCAAATTTAACATATAGTTTAATCAAATATTTCTTCTATTTATGTTCAGGGCTATTAGGACGTGTGAGAAAGCTTTCTTCTTTCCCTTTACCTTTTGAGTGGTCATGAAGGAGAGACTCTTCTTCTCCTTTATCTTTTTTGGAGCCTCATGAGTCTTCATCTTTATGTTTTCAAAAGTCCTTATACATTTCCTCTGCCATGGACCTTATGGCCATGAAACTACCTATAAATTGAGGGTCTAGCCCTAGAGAACCTTCCTCTGACATTGTCTTCTAAGGATAGATTCCTCCAATTTCAGGATTAGTTTCGACCAACTCTCCTTCTCCTAATTTTAGCTTTGATCTAGTTAGCATTCAAGAGCTAAATCCAGCACAAACTTATCTAACCTTAACAACCTATAGCTCTGATACCACTTGATCTGAAAATCACTTATGTATGATCTTGTTAATTAACGTAGGTATTACAAACTCATGTGCTGGTTTGTGTGTATATGTTATCATAGGCAACAGATTAATAAGATTGCAAAATACACAGACACTCGAAAATAGTAAGATGAACACAACAAGAAAAAGAAAAACACAACAATTTAGTAAGGGGTTCACCCAATCCTCCTCGGCTACATCTCCTGGTCTAGCTTTTAGTGGTGGCCTTTTTCTACTATGTCTTTGAGCAGAGACTTTACAATGAGGATCTAAATTTGAGTCTCTTGTAATAGGTGATGCTTAGTAGCATGGTACATGAATCCCCCAAGCCATTAGAGTATATAGACTCCCCCTTACTAAGTCTCGACCTCAACTGGTCTTAATGGGATGAGTCCAATTTGGTACTCAGTTCCAGACAGATATCCTCACAGGGATTGCTTGAATCTCTCAAGCCTTCTTGGTTCTATCTGCTCGATCCTACCTCAGCTCTGCAAGTTAACTCGACTTCTTTGTTATCTACTTCTTGCTTCACTCTCTATTATGTCTCCTCTGTCTTCATCCTCCACTCTTTATCTGTTGGTGGCTTAAAGCCAATCTGTCCCTCGACAATTCGCTTCCTCTTCTGTCTTTTCAGATCGCCTGCCTGGGTCCATTGGAATTCTCTGCTTCTATGTCATCACCACTATGTAACGTTTTGCAGAGGTGTGGCCACTTGTCTCCTTATGAACTGAGCACCAGCTCTTCCTTGAATAGTTGTTATTTGGGTTACTTTGTGAAATGATTCATCTACAATCTCAATAGTCAAATCGATCTTCAAATATTTATATGCCTCAGCTTATTCTTCCACCAAATCTAGTCTCCCATTGGGTGCAATCTCCGTCGTTTTATCTGGAGCCTCCAAATCCTACAATGATCGCTTTTATAACATGGGTGACATGCTCGTTCGTTACCCCATGATAAGAGCGGTTTCTCTCTCTCATCTACCGGACACGCGTCATTCAATGTATGGCATCGCTCGGTCCTCTACCAAACCTGCTTACCACCTGAAATGCCTCTAATATTCCACCGGTTTTTTAGTACGGGACCCGCCTGTCAATTATGGCACTTTTCCCATGGGTTTACCTATTTTTCACATGACCAGGTGCTGGGGCTTTTCCTTCTCTGAGGTTTTTATCTTGCAATGTGCGATAAAAAAATTTCACTAATCACGCATCAGAAACAACCTCTTTTTTTTTATCTAGACTCCATATTTGCTAGTTTGCACCACTGCGCGGTCTCCATGGGCCAACAATTAATGCACTTTGACCGAGGGTCCTCATTGTTCCGTGTTGGCTACAAACTGCCACTATCCAAAGGTATTTTCTGATAGCTCATTCTTCACAAGTTTTTAAAGTTTGACATAGTTTGAAACAGTCATAGAAACTCAGATAATTTTCAAGGATCCAATTCGGATCATATGTATTGGATTATATATATATATATATATATAGAGAGAGAGAGAGAAGAGAGAAAGAAGAAAATATGCATAACAAGCCCACTAGGCATATTAAGCAAGAAAAGCTACTTTAGGCCGTCAACCATAAAGAACCTCTAATGGGTATGATGATTAATCCATGATATTTTACCCATCCACAACAATCCATTAAAGTCTTAAATACTTAAAAAGAATTGTGCTATTAGCCAAGAACATGTCAGTATTTACAGGGATTTATAAATCCCTCACATTTTGAGCATAGTAAAATATTAACAAGAAAAAGGTGAATATAGATGATTAAAAATCTTGTTACAAGTGTTTTTAAATCTATATATTTAATTTATATAATAATAATAATACTAATAATAAATGTTGAGAAATCTAAGTGAGATGGCCTGCTGCAGCTACACCTCATCAAACCCTAGTCGTAATTTTGATCGTAGTTAGACACAGTCACCGTAACCGCTAAACAACATCTGCATCTCGTCATTTCCCACCTGCATCTACGTCCAATTGTCAATGGTAATGGTTGGACTACCGTTCCAAGGTATAGCATGGAGGGTATGGAGTTGGATGCCGTAGATTATTTTTCGGATCCCTACCTAGAGTAGGACATCTTCTGTAACCCTAACCCTAAGTCGGTTCCTACCTCCTCAGCACCATCCAGCTCATATCTGGCACCGGTTGTCTGCCTCCCAAGGCTTACAGCCTCCACCCTACACATTTGGACCCTCTCCATCAACTCACCCGCTCTCGACTACCCGCTACTGTCTCCTGGTACCCTAAACCTCTTAGCTACCTGTTCATGCCCTCTATTTAATCATGCGCCTGCTGCATACCTTTGTTTTTCCAAGAATCCATCATCTCATCTGGGAACTGACCTCGATGTGGCTGTAGAGACATAGAAGACTCTCGACCACCCCAGAGGCTACGAGGTGACTCAAGACATAGCTCCTCCTTCTGGTTGTTTCGATAGCCTAGTAATCTGAGCTAGGTTGGTGGAGACACACCAAGAAGCAAATAACCACTCGGATCCCTTACAGGACCACCCTACTACTCCATGTACAGGGAACAGGAAAACAAAGTTTGTCAAGGCATCTAGAAAGGATTACACCATAATGTTTGGTGAAGGACTCACCATGGGTGAAGTTGCTAACAAAGCACGGAAATTTCTGGTGGGCATGGTTCCTAGAAGAACCTATATGGCGGAGTGATTGGGGTTGTGGGTTAAAACATCTAGGGACAGATTTTCATACAACTCCCAGAGGTTTAGATACTGCCTCGAGGATGGTTTTCACTTCATTTTTCCCTTGAGGAATACACGAACCTGGCTCGTGCACGATACTAGCATATTGAAATGGCTCTGGTGTTGCTCGAAACATGGAGCCATCTCCTCGATGTGGAAATAGAGTAGATAGGAGCTAGACCTCTATGGTTATGGTTACCAGGGTTACCTCTCCATTACTACTCTGAAGAAGTGTTCATGCGGATTGGGAATACCCTTGGCACCTTCCTAGATTACGAGAAATCCATAGTACAGTCCAAAAAATCACCCCTAGCTCGCATTCGGGTGCATCTAGACACCCGCGAGGGCCTGGAAAAAAAGATAACCATGCAATGGTGAAATTTTACTACGGTTCAAATCCTGGATTACGAGGGTGTGCCAATTAGATTCCAATGCTGCCACAAGGTCAGGAATTTGTATAAGGAATGTACTTTGGTAGTGAAACCCCAGGAAGTAGCAATGGAATAGGCGGTAGCCAGTGGTGAGGATACCCTTGTCATCCCTAGTGATGCAAGAGCATCTAGGCCTAGCTAGCAATGTGATGGAGTGGTCACATTTTGTGGCTAATGAAAGTTTGGAGGAAGACTTGGTTATTCAAATTGTATTCATTTCAAATTATGGAAATGGTTGATTTGTGGCCTAATTATAAACATAATTGTGATTAAAATGGCAAACGATCCTCCTTGTGTGGAGATCAAGTAAAGTGGTCTAGTTTGTTTATATTAGGATAGGATTTGAATTCTAAATGTATAATTTATTCCTTCAATTGTGGAGGAGATGGTTAACTTCGGATATATGTGTTTCCTTTCCTTTCTAAAAGGAAGAAGCGTGACAAAGAGGGAGAGTATTGTAATCCTACGGGCAACGTAGGGGAAAGAGGCCATTAACCAAAGGAATCATCCCAGAGAAGGGTTAGAGCCTCAAATATAGTTTTGTATTTATATTTTTACAAAGAGAATTGATTTTGAGGGTGGAATTGTGTAATTGATTGCATTGCTTTTGAGATAGAGGTATTTACCTGTGTAATCTGGCTGAAGTCGAGACTCTATTATTTTGTTTATCCTGAATAAATCAATGTTGTGTGTGTAATTCCATGTACAATCATGGAGACCTTGAATGTTTATTTTTCCTCATATTTGTATGAAATCGATGTTGGCTCTGTGTTTTCATAATTAACAGTAGAAATTCTCATGACTAAGACAAATCTAGTGTACTTTGGGTCCACAAGCGAAAAAGCTCATTTACACAGAGAAACTACACAAAAACACTTAGAGGATTCAATGAAGTGGACTTGAAATATTATAAACCACGCTTTTGGACCTTAACAAGTCCGATCCATAATCGCATCACTATAAAGGAAGGGGACCAGCTTGTAATCGCCAAATCGTGATAGTGTGACATACTTGGACCCGAAAAAATATAGGGATGATTGGATAGCCTATCGGATCTGTAAGGCTATCACATTAGAGGTTTAGAGGGTAGGAAGCATATATTAAATCGAGTATATGGAGATCACCGATAGCGATTAATGTTATTGCATCGGACCTCCCCCAAGTGCCATCACCGATATTTGTGGATCATTGGGATCCAATCACCGATATTGCGATTAGATCTGGGCCGTTTGATCGGCCAGATCTAGATTGACAGCTTAACACATATATTTGGTTTAAAAGGCATCTATAGCACTTTTTTAGCCTTTGCAAGAGTTTTTTTGGTCTAGAAAGGGAAAAGCCTTGTTTAAGTGTTTTCCGAAGGTATTTCCGTTCTCATAGGGAAAAGGGCCTATATTTTGTGGAGAAAGCATGTAAAGTTGGGTGATTTGGGGTTTTAAGACTTAATGCATGTACAATTCTTCCAATATGCATATGTTTGGTTATAAAGCTTAATAAGAGACATTAAGGGGGTGTTAAGTCCCGATTAGGTATATTTGTTGTGGCAGCCTTAGGGTTGCACCATTTTTGGTATTAAAGCAGGAAAAGGGGAAGAAATTTCCTGCAAAGAGATG
This sequence comes from Pinus taeda, assembly GCA_000404065.3. Lineage (NCBI taxonomy): Eukaryota > Viridiplantae > Streptophyta > Pinopsida > Pinales > Pinaceae > Pinus > Pinus taeda. The sequence goes on along the minus strand of APFE031085241.1, from coordinate 65,931 downwards.
TTTTGCTTATGAAGATTTAAGACTACAAAGGTGTGAAAACAAAAACATGTTGAATGAATGAAGTTTGGAACTAGATTACAATAGCAAGACTATAGAAGAACTTTTGGGAAGTTCTAATAGATTGTAGTAGAACTTGCAGATGCAAGGGACAGAGGAAATCAATTCAAAAACACAGATGACAGCATAAGAAAGTGTGAATATTGCAGCAATATAGCACAAGAGAAGCTGTGAGAGAAGAAACAGACGTGTTTTTAACAACAAAGAAAGGAAAGCACTCTGAAGTGGCAGTGACCCTGAAGAATCCAACAAGAGATTACACAGAGAGGATAGTTTAAGTGTTCTCAAGAGAGATTGAGAGATTGCAGAATTGGTAAGATTGCGAAATACACAGACACTGGAAAATAGTAAGAGAAACACAACAAGCAAATGCAAAACATAACAATTTAATAATTCTCCTGGGCTACTTCTCCTGGTTCAGCTTTCAGTGGTGACCTTTTTTTATTGTGTCTTTAAGTAAGGAAATTACAATGAGGAGCTCAATTTGAGTCTCCCGCAACATATGATGCTTAGTAGGGTGGTACTTGGATTCCCCAAGCCACTAGAGTACATAGACTCCCCCTTACCAAGTCTCGACCTAAACTGGTCTTAATCGGATGAGTCCAATTTGGTACTCAGTTCCTGACACATATCCTCACAGGGATTGCTTGAACCTCTCAAGCCTTCTTAGTTATGTCTGCTCGATACTGCCTTATCTCTACAGGTCATCTCGACTTCTCTGTTCTCTGCTTCTTACTTCACTCTCAATTTTGTCTCCTATGTCCTCATCCTCTGCTCTTTGTCTGTTCGTCACTTAAAGCCAATTTGTCCCTTGACTATCCTCTTCCTCTTCCATCTCTTCAGATCGCCTACCTCTATCCACTGGAGTTCCCTACTTTTGCATCATCACCACTATGTAACATTTCAAAGAGGGGTGGCCACGTGTCTCCTTACAAACTGAGCGCCAGCTCTTCCTTGAACGACCGTTATTTTAGTTACTTTGTGAAATGAGTCATCTGCTAGCTCAACAGTCAAATCAGACTTCAAATCTTTAAATGCCTCAGCTTATTCTTCCACCAAATCCAGTCTCCCATCGGGTACAATCTCCACCATTTCATCTGGAGCCTCCAGATCCTACGGCCATCGCTTTTATCACACATATGACTTGCTCAAACGTTAGCCCACAATGAGAGTGGTTTTTCTCTCTCATCCACCGGACACGCATCATTCAATGTATGGCATCACTTAGTCCATTGCTAAACCCGCTTACCACTGGAAATGCCTCCGATATTCCACCGGTTTTGGAGCACGGGGCTCGCCTATTGGTTTTAGCACTTTTCCCATGGTTTTATCTATTTTTCACATCACCGGGTGCTGGGGCTTTTCCTTCTGCAAGGTTCTTATCCTGCGATGCACTAATCGTGCATAAGAAACAACCTTTGTTTTCTGATCTAGACTTCCTATTTGCTAGTTTGCGCCACTGCGTGGTCTCCATGGGCCAACGATAAATGCTCTTTGACCTAGGGTCCTTTTTGTGTCATGCTGGCTATAAACTGCCACTGTCCAGAGGTCTTTCAAGATAACTCATTGTTCATGAGATTTTGAAGTTTGACATAATTTGAAATGGTCATAGAAAATCTAATAATTTTCAAGGATCCAATTTGGATCATGGCCTTCCAACTGAAAAAGCTTTTGGACCACCAAAAGTTATTTTTTAAGCCTCGACTAAGTGAGGATACAACTTTCTCACCTATCCAATCTCTATCCATTTTGCACTGCTTGACTTTGAACCCCTTAGCCCAATTCTGAGGTACTCAACATCTCCCCTATGTGTCATTCTCACCTTCCTATCCAGAACTATGTCTTCCTAAAATTAATTAACATATTCATGTAGTAGGTCATCAATAGAAGGAAATTGACTCTCTTCTTCAGGATCTTCAATTAATGAAGGTTCAAATAGTCTCAAGCTATCTAGATTTACAACTTAGTAGATGTGCACGTAAGCTGGTAGATCAAGGCAAAAAGCATTCTCACAAATTTTCTCAAGTATCTTGAAAGGTCCATACTTGATAGGTTTTAGCCTTTTACCTTCACCTTGCATTCTGTCCTTACTAATATATAGCCAAACTTGGTCACCAAATTGGAAACTATGGTCCATCCAATGCTTTTCATGCCTTGCCTTGTATTTGGCTAGCTCTTCTCTAGTTGTTCCTGTACTACCTGGTGGATCTCTTGGATTTGTTCAATGAACCTAGTTTCCCTGTCCACATCGTTCCGTCCCTCAACTGTTGTGTCTTTACTAAAGACAAAATTGAAGGGAGACGTTGGTGTGAAACCAAAACAGGTCTCAAAAGGAGATCTATGTGTAGAAGAATGTTTGGCTCGGTTGTAAGCATGTTACACATAACACAAATGTTCATCCCAAACTTAGGATGCTTATTGCAATATACCCTGAGTAACTGGATGACTGTCCTATTGACTACTTCTGTTTGGCCATCAGTTTGTGGATGAAAAGCTACGCTTTCTTTCAGTTTGGTGTCCATCAGTTCCCACATACTTGACCAAAACTTTCCCACAAATCAGGTGTCTCGATCATATATAATGGAAGTGGGTAATCCAAAATGAACCCATACATGTTGAAAAAACAGTTTTGCAATTTCTTTAGCAGTAATATGTTTATTACAAGGTATCAAAATACACATTTTGCTAAACCTATCTACAACAACATACAGATAATCATGACCTTTCCTATATTTAGGCAGTCCTCCAATGAAGTCCATGGAAACACTTTCCCAAGGGTGAGAAGGAATTGCTAATGGATTGCACAAGCATAGTTTTCTATTGCTGGACTTGCTTTTAGCACGCATAGTACACCCTCTTACATATCTAGAAATTGTCTCATTCATTTTTGGCCAATAACAAAATCTTTGTACCTGTGCAATTGTTTTACTTACCCCTAAGTGACGTGATATTAGACAACTGTGTGCTTCTTGAATTATCTTTAATCTTTTAGTTTTTGGAATGCATAGCTTCCCACAATGATATAGGAGTCGGTCCTTTACATGATAATCCAAATCTTCTATTCATTTGCCTTGAGCTAAAGTTGCATATACATCTTTAAATTCTATATCTTGAGGATATTTTTAAATGTAGCTCTCATGTAACACAGAATTATGCTCAAGTATAGTAGATGCATTTATAATGGGTCTAGATAACATATCTGCAACTTTATTGTGTATGCCCTTTTTCTATTTTATGACTAAATGAAACTATTGTAGAAAACCCATCCATCTATAGTGTCTTGATTGCTGCAACTTAGTTTGGGAGTGTAGATATTGAAGTGGTTGATGATCAGTATGTATAACTGTTTCTTTCCCCATTAATTAATGTTTCCACATTTTCGCACTCTGTACTAATGCATACAATTCTTTATCATATGTGGGATAGTTAACTACTGTAGAATTAAATGTCTCAGAAAAATAACATATGGGTTTACTGTGTTGTGTCAAAACTGCTCCCATGGCATAGTCACTGGCATCCGTTTGGATCTCAAATGATCTTTGAAGATCATGCAATGCTAATACTCGTGTTGTACTATTGTTTTTTTTCAAGGTGTCGAAGGCTTTCTGTTGTTTGCCTCCCACCTGAAACACCTTTTTCAATCCTATTAAAGCATGTAAAGGAGTTCAAATTAAGGAAAAGTTAGAAATGAACTTTCTCCAATATTGTGTTGCTCCTAAGAAGCTCCCAACTTCTGTAGCAGATTTGGGTTTAGGCTAGTTCACAATGACTGCCACCTTAGAGGGATCTATCTTTAATTCACCACCCGCTACTATATGTCCAAAATAATTCAAATATGTTTTGCCAAATTCACATTTTGAGAGTTTAACATAAAGTTTTTCTCATTTCAAAACATCTAGTGTCTGCTTAACATGCTTTAAATGTTCTTCCAATGTTTTGCTAAATATCATAATGTAATCCAGATATACAATAACAAAATCACCAATAAAAGGTCTGAGTACATCATTCATTATTCTCATGAAAGTAGCAGGAGCATTAGTTAAGCCAAAAGGCATAAGGAGCCACTCATACAATCCTTTCTCTGTCTTGAAAGCAGTCTTCCATGCATCTTGTTCTGCAACTCTCACTTGATGATATCCACTATGCAAGTCTAACTTGGAAAAATAAACAACTTCTTTCAATTGATCTAATAGATCATCTATGCGAGGAAGGGGATAACGATTTTTTATTGTTATCATGTTTAGTGTTGAGTAATCAATGCACATTCTCCACGAACCATCTTTCTTTCTCACCAAAAGGATTGGAGATCCATATGGTGATCTGGTAGGTCTGATGAACCCCTTCTTGAGCAACTCTTGCACCTGCTTCTTGATATCTACGTTCTCTAATGTGGACAACCTGTACATTCCAATGTTAGGCAATGGAGAATCTTGCTGCAAATTAATTTCATGCATCAGCTTGTTGTTTAGCATCACATCCCTCAAATACATTGGTTTTATCAAGTTTCTTTTCCTTTACAACCATCAGTAAAAATTGTTTGCATGAATTTATCATTCGTTTCATCTGCCCTGAGTTTATGAGAGTGTAATTATTTTTGTGTTGATGAGCTCTTACAAAGTATTCGATTCCATCTTTAACGAGTACTAGATACTTGTTCTCAAATTTATAGAAAATAGATTTTCTATCATGCAAGTAAGGACTTCCTAAAATAATTCCACATATATCCAAAGGAATTATGTCTAACTCAACCTCATCTACAAATGTTGACCCAAAAGAAAACTTGAGTTTGCATTGTCTAGTCACTTGTAGTTGTGCTTTATCACCTAGCCATCCTAATGGGTATGGTTTCTCGTGAGGTGTAGTTAGTAATCCCAACTTCTTTACAATTGCTTCAAAAATTAAATTTACTTGTGAGCCATTATCAAACAAAGTATCAATCTTTTGATGTTTGGAAATAACTCGAATATGGGAAAGCTCATGTCTTTTTCTCTCATTTTCTTCATCAATAGTAAATTGTGCAAAATTACTAGTAGATGCTTCAGAATTCTTACCTTTTATACATATGCCTACAATGGTTGTTTCATCTCCTGATTTTGACCCCAAATCTTTCTAAATAGTTGCAAAAATATTCTTCTTCTTGCCCTAAAACTTCTTAGGTCTCAGCTCCGGATGCAGAATCCAACAGTGCTCATCATCATGCCCATCCTTCTTACATTGAGTGCATGAAGACTTGATTTTCTGTGTAGCGTTGGCCTTCCTTGCTTTCCATTTCTATTTTCTTTTCTCCTTATTCTTGCTTGTAGTGGGTTGGGATGATTCCCCAAATTCTAGGTTTCCATTCTTTCCTCTAGCTTCTATATGCGTACCTTGAACATATACTTCATCTATACTAGTGGGATTAAACATGAGAATTGTGTGCCTCATGTAGTTGTGTAGATCACCAATGTACTTCAATAGGGTCTCAAGTGAGTCTAATGAGATTCCTAGAATCAATTCTCTCTTCCTAAATTCTTGGGTGTAACCTTGTACACTTTTCCCTTTCAATTGTCGAAGAGTTTTCTAGGTCATCATGGCTTGCTGCATGTAGGCCAATGGATAGAACTACTTTTTGATTGCAGAAACAAATTCACTCCAGACAGAAAGAGTCTTACCATGTCTCTTCATGTCAGTTTGGGTCCTGCCTTCCCACAAAACCAAGGCAGTGCCTCCAAGGTGTAGGCTGGACAATTGAATCTTGCTCTTATCTGAATCAATACTCTGTGCTTTGCAATAAACATCGATTTGTCTAATCCAATTGTCCAAATTTTCTTCATTCAACTCTCCATCATATATTCGTAAATCAAATTTAATGTTTACTTTAATCAAATATGTCTTCTTTTTATGTTCAGGGCTATCAGGACGTGTGAGAAAACTTCCTTCTTTCCCTTTACCTTTTGAGTGGTCATGAAGGAGAGACTCTTCTTCTCCTTTATCTTGTTTGGAGCCTCATGAATCTTCATCTTTATGTTTTCAAAAGTCCTTATACATTTCCTTTGCCATGGACCTTATGGCCAGGAAAATATCTATAAATTGAGGGTCTAGCCCCAGAGAACCTTCCTCTGACATTGTCTTCTAAGGATAGATTCCTCCAATTTCAGGATTAGTTTCGACTAACTCTCCTTCTCCTAATTTTAGCTTTCATATAGTTAGCATTCTATAGCTAAATCTAGCACAAGCTTGTCTAACCTTAACAACTGATAGCTCTCATACCACTTGATCTGAAAATCACTTATGTATGATCTTGTTAATTCACGTAGGTATTACAAACTCATGTGCTGGTTTGTGTGTATATGTTATCTTAGGCAACGGGTTGATAATATTGCAAAATACATAGGCACTGGAAAACAGTAAGACAAACACAACAAGAAAATGCAAAACACAACAATTTAATAAGGAGTTCACCCAATCCTCCTCGGCTATGTCTCCTGGTCTAGCTTTTAGTGGTGGCCTTTTTTCTACTGTGTATTTGAGTAGAGACTTTACAATGAGGATCTAAATTTTACTCTCCTATAATATATGGTTCTTAGTAGCATGGTACATGGATTCCTCAAGCCACTAGAGTATATAGACTCCCCCTTACTAAGTCTTGACCTCAACTAGTCTTAATGGGATGAGTCCAATTTGGTACTCAGTTATTGACAAATATCTTCACAGGGATTGCTTGAATCTCTCAAGCCTTCTTGGTTCTATCTGCTCGATGCTACCTCATCTCTGCAAATTAACTCGACTTCTTTGTTCTCTACTTCTTGCTTCACTCTCTATTATGTCTCCTCTGTCTTCATCCTCCACTCTTTGTCTGTTCGTGGCTTAAATCTAATCTGTCCCTTGACTATTCGCTTCCTCTTCCGTCTCTTCGGATTGCCTGCCTGGGTCCCTTAGAATTCCCTACTTCTATGTCATCGCCACTATGTAACGTTTCGCAGAGGAGTAGCCACTTGTCTTCTTATGAACTGAGCACTAGCTCTTCCTTGAACAGTTGTTATTTTGGTTACTTTGTGAAATGATTCATCTTCCAGCTCATCAGTCAAATCGATCTTCAAATATTTATATGCCTCAGCTTATTCTTCCACCAAATCTGGTCTCCCATCGGGTGCAATATTTTCCATTTTATCTAGAGCTTCCAGATCCTACGGTGATCGATTTTATCGCACGGGTGACATGCTTGATCGTTACCTCGTGATGAGAGCGGTTTCTCTCTCTCATCTGCCGGACACGCTTCATTCAATGTATGGCATCGCTTGGTCCTCTACCAAACCCGCTTACCGCCTAAAATGCCTCTAATATTCTACCGGTTTTGGAGCACGGGACCCACCTGTCAATTTTAGCACTTTGCCCATGGGTTTACCTATTTTTCACATGACCGGGTGTTGGGGCTTTCCCTTCTCTGAGTTTTTTATCTTGTAATGTACGATTAGCGATTTCCACTAATCACGCATCAGAAACGGCCTCTGTTTTCTAATCTGGACTCCCTTTTTTCTAGTTTGTGCCACTACACAGTCTCCATGGGCCAATAGTCAATGCACTTTGACCAAGGGTCCTCGTTGTTCTGTGCTAGCTACAAACTGCCACCATCCAAAGGCCTTTCCTGATAGCTCATTGTTCACAAGTTTATAAAGTTTGACATAGTTTGAAACCGTCATAGAAACTCAGATAATTTTCAAGGATCCAATTCGGATCATATGTATTGTTACACAGTAAAATGTCACTGCCATTATGTCAGTCTCCCTACTGTGTTGTGAAACCACATTCACCTATACTCGTGCTCCTCAAACTGGCTAAAAAACCCTCTTTGCCTAAGTTAAATGAATCATCGCGTCTGTTAATCAAATAACCACGCTGACAGGCGGAGGCCAATGTATCTGATGCGCTGCCAGCGTGGAAGAACACGTATTTTCCGCGCTGGTCCCATTTTACGAACAGCGCACCCTCTGTTTGTCCTGTTGAGCGCTGACTCGACCTCCTCTATAGTTGGTCTGCGATGTCAGCGCGCCAGCTCAGTGTCTCACCCGCGCTGATCCTATTTGGGCGAATTTGTTCTAACAACCAACCTTCCAGATCCCTCCAGACTTAGTTGTTAGCATTGTTGAGGTCGCCATCCTTTCTCTTGCATGTCTGTTCGACTGATCATCCACTTATCTTGGGAGAAAGCTCATCCTTTACCTATTCATGGAGACTCCTTCTCCTTTATAAGCCTCCTCCATTGCCCATGAGCAGCTAGTTTGGAACATATAGACTTTGATTGAGGAATTCTTAGTGCATTAGTGCTGCTCTTTGTAGGCATTTGGTGTGTTGTGTGAGGATTGCTTTTGAGCTTGAGGAAGGTCATGAGCTTGTTGCCTTGTATGTGAGAGAGAGACCTCTTTGACTTGGGAGATTTGCTTCAAAGGTAATGCTTGAAAGACATGCTGGCTGGACCCTCTAGAGAAGGACTCAGCGTCAGGACTTCGGTTGTACCTTACTCTACTTTCTGATTAATAAAGATAGATGACTACTCTTATGGTTCCATTTCCATTTGTCCAATGAATGATTAATGTAAATTGTATCCTTCCTGATTGATACATAGTTGTTGTTAGTAGATTTTACGCTCTTGTTTGCTCTCTTTTGCTTGTGCAGGTGTTCATCCGCGAGGATAGCGGAGAACTGTGATCGGCTAGAGCGAAGGAGCGAGAGGATCATCTCTTCGACAAACATAGCGCTAGAATCCAAGTAGGTTTCTTTTACCCACTTGTTAATTACAACTAGGAACCTGCAGTGTAGCATTGTTTGATTGTTGCTAGACCCCCTTTGGGCTAGTAGGGATCGCCTTTATCCGTAGAGGGGATTTACCTCTCCAACAATTTGGCGACTCCGCTGGGGAACTTGCTTGTATCTTTGTATCTCACCCTTGTTTTTATTTGATTATTGCCTCTTTGTAAGTTTGGGGATTGATTTTTTGTTGATTTGTTTCCTGGTTCATCCTGGGAACTACTTTAATTGCCTTGAAAGCCTGTTGCCTTGGTTTGGGGGTTTTTGGTTCGATTTTATTTGTTTTTTTAACCTCAGCGCGTTTTATTTTAAAATAGTTGCACTGACATCGCACAGTGTCTTCTTTGTCGTTTCTGTCATCGCGTGTATACATTTAACAGTCGCGCTAACCTGGTTTTCGGGCCAGCGCCCTTTATCCGTGTCCTTCCGCGCTGACAGCACAAAGTTGCTACAGACCTTTTTCTGTCATCGCTTTTTTGCTGAGGGGTCACCCGCGCTGATCCTGTAAAACTCTTTTTTGTCCAAATTGACCTACTGAACCTCTTGGTTTGGCTATCCCCTGCTTTTTCCACTTGGCTTTTGGCTTGTTAATTTTGTTTAAGCTGTAACTCACTTGCTTGCGAGGCCTCGTTCCACGAGGGTTCGTTTATTGCTTGTTTTCAGTTTTTGCAAAGCCTTCCTTTTTGCTCTCGTCGCTTGGTTTGCATTTTTTCTTGACTTTTACGATTACTGAAATGTGTCAGATCGTCATTTGTCTGGTTGTGGACTCTCATCCTTTGGGTGTTCGCTTTTCTCCATTGATTTCGCACTCAAACCCTAGGGCATCTAGTGGTCGTGTGTGTTCTAGCCTCCCGTTCAGGATCTTGTGTTCTTGGTTGACCAGCCAACTTCGTTTTTTGTTTTCACATTTGTTTGGTGATTGTTTAAAGTGATTGATTGTGTTCCAAGCGGTTTTGCTTTCCTCCTTGAATTCCTCGGTGTCTTGTTGAGCTTAGATTACATAGCTCATGAGCCTTTGTTTTCCTTTGATTTGGGAAGCTGGTTTTTAGTGACTTGGGAATTGTCTTGTGTGTGCATTGAGTGATTTAGCTTTTCACTTAGTGTTGCTATCTCTCTAATTCATTTTAAGAGAAATTTTATGTCATTGAAAAGTAAAGAAAGCTAGTGTCTTTTGCATTAATATTTGAAAGGAAAAGAGCATTTCATTATTTTGTGCTTTCAAAAGAAAAGTTTCATTTCCTTGTTGTTAGTTGCATTAGGTTGCATGATTGCTTGAATTCGTTTTGTTTGTTTGAAAGATTCTCAACTCTTCTTAACTAGAATTCATCGAACAAAATGATGATCTTTGGCATGTAGTTGCATTTAGGTGTTTTCGAGAGATCATACGGTAGGACCTGAAACTCAAACCTAATTCAAGATCAACCGTAAAAGAAACCAAATTTATCTAAAAACGCATTGGAACTTAACGTGAATATATAGAGGTCTAGGCTAGAGACGTGTTCCGACGTCTTTAAACCTAGTAGCTTAACGTTGAGTGGTTGGGTGATTCCTCCACGGTGAAACGATAAGTGCTAGTACGGATTGGGCTCCCACGTACCATCGCGTATATATGGGGAGACTCCATTAGGCTTGCATCCTTTATCCATAGGAAGCCGAGTCTGCCACCTTGTAAACCGTAACACACCGAACACAGCATTCGGGAAGATTGACTACAGTACGAGAAGTCCTTGGTTCTCATATGATTGCTAAGGTGTATAAGCAGTTTTACGGGTTGCTTGGTAAACCTTTTGCCTAGAACTTCTAGAGTAGTCGCTTTTGATCCTTTTCAGACTCTCTCAAAGAAAAGGTGTAAGTGAGCGTCTTGTCACTTCATGCTCATTAAATATTCGAAGTAGATAGAGTCATATTTTTTTCCTTTTCTTGACTCTCAAAACATGAAAAGGTCAAGTTTGGTTCCTGCATCTTAAAATTCATTTGGCCACGATAATATTACCCAGTTAGATCTTGTGTGCGTTTAGTTTGAGTAGGTTTTATCGTTAGCTTTTTTAGGGTCTTTGTTGGGACATCCTGGCGGATCCATCGACTTCATCTTCGATCCCAAGTGATGAAGGGTCCCCATCTTCTATTGCCCCTGAAACTCCGGTCTGTGACGCTTTTCCCATTGTTCCAAGCGTACAACCGTAGAATTCTCGAGCTCCAGAAGATGATTTCTACGAGCTCTTTTATAACCCTATTTGGGAACCCTCTGACGAGTCTCATCCTTCCACTCCTGTCGGTGCTCCATCCTCGATGGCTTCATCCGATATGGGCGATGCTTCTCCAGTGTCTAGTGGCGCGGACGTTGTGTCGAGTATAGATACTCCCATTCCGGCAACATCCCCTGTTATCTCTACGCCTTACTCCGTCACGTCTTCTGGGCAAATGGTGCCAAGGCGTTAAAGATCATTGCGGGATGCTCGGCAGTTCTTTTCTTGGGGTCACGACATCGTCCCTGCCACAGGACCGTTTATTTCCCAAGCCCCTCATTCTGCTGTTACGGCAGTACCCACCAACCTGACCGTTTGTGTCGCAGTGTCAACTCCAGTTGTGAGTGCGGTCACAACTTCACCCGCCACGGACCCGTCTCGAGATCCAACGCAGAGTGGTGAACCGTCTCCTTCTTCTAGAGTTGTGCACCCTGCAAGTGATGCTCCTCCTGCTTCTTAGCATATGACAGAGGAGGAGGCATTTTATGAATACTTGTGTAATGTCCAGAACTTGGATGGTCAAGGTCCATACTATGATGCCGATAATCATCGTTTTTACACCTCTCTGCCTCAAATTCCTTATGATGAAATTTCTGTTCCATTGAACGTGGATTGGGGCACCACCGGATATGGTGGCGGCGAGTACTATCCAGGACAAGGATAGCAAGGACCACCTTACCAAGGTCAGCAACCTTACGTGCAGCCTGATTATGGGCAGTAGTTTACAGGTCAAAACTACCCTGGTCAGCAAGGAGGCCCACAAGGATAACCTCATCAAGGACAACCTTTGGTCTCTAGTGATCCGGCGTTTACTTATTTTGGGCAACCTTCAGGAAACTTGGGACAACCCAATGCCCAACAAGGTCAACCAGGTACCCAACAAGGCTACCCTTCGGGGCAGCCCTACGGGAACCAGACACAACCTCATGGGCAACAAGGTCAACCCGTAAACCAGCAAGGAAACCCTTCTGGGCAAGGAGGCCCGCCTTATGTGCAGCAAGGCCAGCCTACCACCCAGCAACCCTCTGGTCACCAGGGACAAACCTCGGTTGCACAAGGGCCACCCCTCACCCAGCAAGCTCGACCTTCTGGATGAGTGAGACCGCCCCCAATCCAACCGATACGACCCCCTGGCCAGACGGCTCAGAATGTAGGCGGGTATCAATCCCGACCTCCTCTTTCAGGTGGGTATCAATCCCAACCTCTATACTCAGGCGGGTATCAATCCCAGCCTCCGTACTCTGGCGGGCATCAGGCCCAGCCTCCATATTCGGGTGGGTACCAATCCCAGCCCATGCATTCTGGTGGATATCAAGTACCGCATGTTTCACAGGCTCAGTACGGATACCAGCAGCCCCAGGGACAGAATCCTTACATCCCTTATTAGAATTACCAAAAACCGCAGGGTAATCCTCAACCGAATTATCAACAACCTGCTGGTCAATATGGTAACCAATGGGGCGCTAGGGGGCAGAACCAGCAACCTGGTTTCGGGAACAACCCCTACGGACAAAACCCTTATGGACAAGGCCCCTACGGACCAGGCCCATCAGGACAAGGACAATGGGGGCAACCTGGAGCTGGGTGGAATTCTGGATCCACCCCATATCCGCCGCAAATGTCGTTTAATCCTCAATTACCATTTCTAGCCACGTTGGAACTGCCTGATGTGTCAAAGCTGACAAATGATCCCATTCTGCATGATCTGCAGTGGCCACCAGTTCCAACTAAAATTCCAAGTGACTGTCCCAAATTTGATGGAAAGGCCGGAGAGGACCCTCAGGCCCATGTCATGACGTATCACTTATGGTGTTTGTCGAATTCATGGCTCGATGATTCGATCCGACTTCGCCTCTTTCAAAGGACTCTCACGGGTTCGGCAACAAAATGGTATATCGAATTGTCTCGTGCATCATTCCATGATTTCAATTCGCTGGCTATGGCATTTTTGAATCACTTTCAGTTACCCATTCGGTATGAGAC
>APFE031085241.1:0-32353 GCA_000404065.3 Pinus taeda | reverse complement strand
ACCAAAATAACAAATATTAATAAAAATAAAAAAAAATAGTAATAACCATAATAAAAGAAGGAAATTATCAAAAATTTAGCATGCCGACACATGGAGGGTGGGCATGTGGCATGCAGACACATGGAGGGTGTGCATGCGGTTTCCCTTCCAATGTTTTTTCTATTTAAGGAATGATGAGGAGGATGGAAGGGGTTCGATCATTCTGAGGTTCTATCTTCATTCTCTTGGGAGAATGCTAAGACTTGGAAAACTGGCAGTAGTCGTTGATTGAGGGCTCGGGGGTGGCCAGTTGTAGCAGAATCCTGCACAATTGAGCCTACGGTTGGGAGGAGAGTCGTCCCCAAAACCCGGTTGCGGTAAGCCTATTTCTACCACAAGTAGGCTCAGGTAAGCGTTTAAATTTAATGTTAATAAGTTAATTAGATATTCATATTTTGGGCTGTTACATGTTCCTATAGTGGAGAAGCACCATGCAACCTATCTTTGTTCCAAAAACCAATTGGACCATAATCTTAGTCTTACCCCAACAAAATGGGACCATGATCTCTAGTCTGATTATTACCTATGACCACCACCCAAAGTTAGCCCGATGATTATGAGCATGACATGAGGTTATCCAATAGAGTAGCATATGAAGTGGAGATTATTTAAGTGGCGTTATGATGAGAAGTCAGAGTCAATAAGTTGGATTCTCACTATGACTTACCTTACCTACAACAGGACCACCATGATCTTTCACAACTATGATCATTCTTATTCGCTATGATTAGTTAGTGGTGATTAAATATAACCCAGATGACTCTTCGCTAAGATCAAGTATGATTATTGATAGACATTGACTATGAAAACTAGCAAGATATCCCTATTCAAATTAGACATGAAAGAACCGAAGCGAGCTAGTTGGAGGAGATCTATCTAGTGGAGTCAAGGAGGATTAGTTGGTTATAAATAGTATTTCAAGGAGGATCTATCTATAGTCTTGTTAAGTTGACTACAAAAGCTTAGTCCTTCCCCTTTATTAGATTAGTATAGCTTGGTATTAGGATAGCTTGAACTACTAGATGAAGGTGCTAGCTTTACTCCTTGCTGGTGTCCCACGGGTGGATAAGATGCATTTACAGGTTCTTCCATTGGATATCTTGCTTCAACCCAATTAATAGGTGTTGGTTAAACTAAGTAAATTTCCCTAGCTATCTTAGCTACTTTTCTTATGTGTCCCTAGCTTAACAATAACCTTGAAAGAGAACTCCTGAAATAACAACAACCTCCTATAGATCCGTCCTTCTAAGATATGCTTATTCACAAAGTACTTCAGAGCTGAATGGCCTGTGTAGAACTGAAAATGTCCTTCCAACTAGATAGATAACAATGGAACTTTTGTAAATCATACACCATAGCTATCCCTTCCCTCTCTTTGGTGGTATAGTTGCGCTCAGCTTGAGATAACTTCCTAATTGAAAAAAAAAAACAGGTTGATCGAGATTCCCTTCCCCTGGTTACGGAAGCACTACTCCTAGGGAAATGTTGGATGCATCTACATGGACATGAAATTCCACATTCCAATCAGGAAAGAATAAGACCACTTACCCACTTTTCTTTTAGCCAATTAAAAGTAGTGTCACATTCAGGGTCCAACATCAATAAGTGGAGCACAACGTCTTAACACTGGTCATAATGTGTCCCAATAGTGTACCAAAGGGTGTGCAAAAAACACACTTCTTTAGGTTGAGCAAGATCAGTTACTACCTGCAGTGATCAAACATGAGTCTTGACATTTCTATATGGTCCTTTAGTAAGCCATACACCATCCAACCATCCAAGTATACCTCTATAAACTTGTGAATGTAGTCCTCGAAGGCTGCTAGTAGAATGTGGGAAAAAACATAGGGGCATTATTCAGCCCGAAGGGCATTACATTGTAAGAAAAGGAACCCCACTCTGTACCAAATGTAGTATTTTTATTCTCTTCCTCTCCAATCCCAGTGATAGCCTGGAAAACATCTGTAAAAGAGTAAGCCTCCTTACCCACAACTGGATGAAGTGCGTCATCTCTGAAAGGATTTGGGAATGGGTCATGCACACATGCGGAATTAAGGTTTCTCAAGTCAACATATACCTTGACATCTTCAATATCTTTATTACTTTAGAAAAAGACAACCATTATTCATTCATCGTCATGAAGTTTCATACCTATGCCTAATTATGACGAATAAGCTAATTACAACCTTCTTGAGTTATAGGAGATACATTTTCGAGATTGGTGCTATTTGGTGAGCAACTCTCACTCGAATATGGTGTTATAATTCCCCGATCAAAACACCTAGCCTTCCTATTATGATTCATGTATTTATCCAACTTCCTAATGCATGTAGGTACCTATGCCCAGATGATGGAGTATACTTCTGCCCCAATGCTCTGATGGGATTACCCACCCCGATATGAGTCATGAAGAGCTGATCCAAAGTACTATATCTATTCCTATATGCTTGAAAGCTAGTCCCCACCCTGCATAGCTATAGATTTTTTTCCACCGATTCTTTGAAGGGTATGTCGGCTCTCTTGGATCTTCTCACTCATTCCTATGATCTTGCTTGAAGTGTCTCAATTTAATATGTAGATAGTAGACTCGACATGGTAGTTTGGATAAGTTGTTAAGTGGTTTTTGCGAATATCATCAATAGACGTATTATTACATACGTAATAATACGTGGGGGCTAAGGGAGGGACTGCTCCAAGTTTCAAAGTCCCTTGACCCAACATTCATAGTACATACATAAATGTACCTCAGTTTCATTATGAATCTCATTTATGTGCTCTTAAGATAGGGAGATAGATAGGAGATTGACTTATAAATAGGTTATTAATTTACACACTCGCTGATGTAAATAAATTAAAGTTGCATTATTTATATAAGGTTCCACGAGAATTCATTCCCATATATCCTTCTCTTTTCTCTCAAGTATGGATCCCACTTTAAAAAAAAAAAAAACAAAAAATTATAAGGTTTATACATAACAATCTATTTTGTGAGAGAAAAACAACAACTTTTCCCATTCACTCACATAACTTGGTGAGCATAGATGTAGCTTCATCCAGGAAGAATTCGTATATTGGACCTCACAAACGACATCATACCTTTCTCATTAGGGAATTTTTTATCAAGTTATCCAGTTATGAGAAGCAAGAGATAAGTACAGTAGGTGCAAAGAAAGAAATTCTAGTAATGGTTGGGAGTTGGAGAACCATACGTAGAAGAAGTTCCAGCAATGGGAAACAAATCTAGCTTGGTGTCTGTGGAAATTTTAGAACTGTTGCTCGTTAATATTTCACATATGGTAATAGTGGAATAGTTGTTCCCACCATACCTTATGTCTGTGATTAATATTTTGAATCATTTGGTTTTGTCGTTAGGAGTCTAGTATAACCAATCTTTTTCCACCTTATCCGCCTAGTGATAAACCGAGTCATTTATATGCTCCCAAGCCCTTCTATAAGCCATATTTTTCTAATCGTATTCGCTCTAGCCAAACCAACCCTCCTCTGAGCGTATTCCTCAAATCACGATGGTTAATATTTATATCTCTCCACGACCAAAATGACAACAGAGATGCAGGAAAAGGATTATGAGTCAGAGGTTCTTAGTAGCAGTATGGGAAAACATCTTTCTTTGTTGTCATGGGGAGGACTCCTCTTGGAATCAATGGAAAAATGATAGGCAGATGATTGCAATGGTAGGTCAGTGGGAATATGGAAAAATAGATATGCATACGGAGAAGGAAGTACAGGTCGAAGTATCAGAACTCTAATCCTTCTACCTCTAATCAACTGGTCTCTATCAAAGTGTTCCACATCGTATCTCCCGTTGTTCCAGAGAATCTTGTTCTATCAAGTGCAAACTTCCAATTCTCATGTTGCTATAATATATGTTGCTGATGATCAAGCTTTTAAAATAGTTGAATACGATGCAAGCAACATTGGCTGGGGTGGAATTTTGAAACAGAGAATTGGAAAAGAAGAACAAGTTGTTCAATTTGCTTCTGGGGTTTGGAATCTAGCAGACCAGAACTATTCTGTCATTGAAAGGGAAGTAAAAGAAGCCTGGAATTGCATTAGTAAATTTGAAGTTGATTTGATAAACAAGCCTTTTCTTCTCAGAATAGATGCCTCAGCAGCAGGTTTTGACAAAGAATATTAAGAAAGATGGAGAAGCAAAGTTTGCTAGATGGCAAGCACTCTTTGCTAATTTTGATTTTTCAGTAGAACATATCAAAGGAGAAGACAATAGCCTTCCTGACTTCCTTACCAGAGAATATATTGAACAAAAGGAATACCATGTTATGATTATTATCACTGAATGGGATAATAATCAGAAAACATAAGTTCTGAAGACTGTGCCAGATGAATTGGAATGGGAGACCTACAAAAGAAACTGGATACCTAGATGGCAGCTCCGAAATACCAAAGTATTCGATGCCAATATGCAGCCTCATACAGATCTCCAATATTATGTGCCAGAAAGAAAAGTATATCCAAAAGGAAGAAAATGGATACACAACGTGGTCTATGATAAAGCAAAAAGAAATGCTGAAGTATCAAGAAAGGCATTGGAACAAAATTTTCACAACATTCCTACTATCTGGTTCCATGGGGGAAAAGACACAGGAATATATGAAAGACATGTCTGTATCTATAAGACTCGGGACTTCTTGGTGTTCCTTCGATCCTTTGGTGAACTTCCTGCGAACTTTGGACAAAAGCTCAACAGAACTACTATCACAGCAGACTTTTAACCAAGCACAAAGATACTCAATAGCAGAAATATGGTGTACTCTTTTTATTTCAGATGAACTCAAAGTACTACAGAGATAGATTGTCGTCACTTTTACCGAACTATATACTGTTCATAAAGAACAAGTAATACCGGAGGCTTCCTGGTGATAGACAGACTCTGCCTCAGAATTTTATGACAGAAACATACGAATCTAAAGACTTCACTAATGGTTTAGCCACTTTAGGTTCTCACTAGTGTCGAGCACACTGATGCGCATGCTTCCAAACCACCTATGGGCTTGAGTGATTATTTCATGGTGCAAACAGATCAGACACGTAGGTCCATAGATGTAGAGCAAGAAATACACTCGACTCAAAACTCACAAGACTCAGACTCCAAACTCTTCAAAACTCCGATGCCTCATGAATGAGCCTTACTCTTCTTTTATAGCAGGAGAAAGGGGGACAAGCATCATTGGCCAGATCAAAGAAAAGACTAAAAGCAAAAGGAATCATTGCCTTTCAGTTTCTATCAGAGCAACGTTTGCACAAAGATTCGAATCCACATGGTCGAATGACTAATTGCTTTCAGGTAATGCTAAGATATTTGTTTGGAAAAAATTTCGGCGAAATCACATAATTAATCATTTGTCGACGCGTTTCGAACCAACTAGTGTGGTTCATCGTCAGGACAAGTTGAAGATACAGATCCAGTTTAGCGTGTTAAGTAGTCTAAGAAGAGACTCCAATGGCTAAAAAATACTAACGGCTACTTTTCGACTCAAGGACCCTAGTCAAACCTCCTTTAACTAATTTAATATTAAAATACTTTATATTTACTATTATATTAATGGAGCTAAGATATTGTCTGTAAAGTAGATTCTTGTACCTAAAGTAATCCCGACAGAAATCATGACTCTATACATAATGGATGCTTTTGTACTAAAGCCCATGAGAAACGATTTGGTGGAGAATATTACACTGTGGAATCTTTTGAACAATAAATCCCACGGGAAAACTGGTCACAATTTAGCCCTTGTGACTAGTTCACATTAAAATATCGTGAGATCCGGAAACCGGTCTCTTTTATATTGCATAGTATCCCATGCTTTGGTGTAGATTCGGTGAACAATGATGGGTTTTCCTAATAAAATTTGATGTTGTACCTTAGTAAGGACGAGCCATTCCATGTGCTCTCCCATGTATTCTTCAAGGGAATTATTATAAGGAGTGGTTTTATAAGTTGTCCATTCAGTATTGGCCATTTTTTTTACATTATGATAGACCGAGTGATTTCAGTCCTTATTACATTGCATGATGCAGGGTTTACCCATGTTTTTACAATATTTTTCATGTTCTACACGATCCATAGTTGTTCTATTTATCCCATAGTCTTTCCACCAGTCTCTGAACCATTCACATTGCTGATAACCTTGGTAGTGGTCGACTGTGTTGAACTTAAGTCTAGTATAATGAGTCTCTGTTTGATCATCAACATTTAAAAATTGCCACCAAAGTTTCTTATAATCTGCAAAATCATAAACAGTGTCAGGAAACATAAGGTGGGGATCATTTCTGGGCCACCGGGCTACTAGTTGCACTTTGCCATGACCAGGCTCCTTCCATAAGTCCTGAGTCCTATAGATACAAACATGTCTTTCATATGTTCCTGTGTCTTTTCCCCCATGGAACCAGATAGTAGCAATGTCGTGAAAATTTTGTTCCAATGCCTTTCTTGCCACTTCAGCATTTCTTTTTGCTTTATCATAGACCATGTCATGTATCCATTTTCTTCCTTTTGCATATACTTTTATTTCTGGCACATAATATTGGAGATCTATATGAGGCTGCAGATTGGCATCCAATACTTTGGTATTTTGGAGCTCCCATGTAGGTCTCCAGTTTCTTTTGTAGGTCTCCCATTCCAATTCATCTGGCACAATCTTTAGAACTTCTATTTTCTGATTATTATCCCATTCAGTGATAATAATCATAACATGGTCTTCCTTTTGTTCAATATATTCTCTGCTAAGGAAGTCAGGAAGGTTTTTGTCTTCTCCTTTTATATGTTCTACTAAAAAATCAAAATTAACAAAGAGTGCTTGCCATCTAGCAAACTTTGCTTCTCCAGCTTTCTTAATATTCTTTGTCAAAACCTTCTGCATAGTTGAGGCATATGTTCTGAGAAGAAAAGGCTTGTTTATCAAATGAACTTCAAATTTTCTAATGCAATTCGAGGTTTCTTTTACTTCCCTTTCAATGACAAAATAGTTCTGCTCTGCTAGATTCCAAACCCCATAAGCAAATTGAACAACTTGTTCTTCTTTTCCAATTCTCTGTTTCAAAATTCCACCCCAGCCAATGTTGCTTGCATCGGGTTCAACTATTTTAAAAACTTGATCATCAGCAACATAATATAGGTAAAGATTTTACCTTGGTTTTGATTTCTTGGACTGCCCTGGTATGAAGATCTGACCATTCAGGAGGATTCTTCCCTAGTCTTTTGTTGAGCACTTTCCTGTCACTAGTGCAATCTTGGTAGAAATTGCTGACATAGTTTAGGCACCCCAGAAATATTTGCAATTGTGTTTTGTCTTTGAGAACATCTGGGAACTTATATGAAAATTCAATAGCATGTTGTTGTAGAGAAATTTTCTCGTTGCAAATCATGTGTCCCAAAATTTCTATAGAAGTCTGAAACACTTCTATCTTCTTCTTGCTTAGCACTAGTCCATTCTTCTAAACCAATTTCAAGAAAATATTTACATGTTTGAAATGGTCATCAATATTCTTGGAAAAAATTAAAACATCATCAATATAAAAAATTAGCCAATCAAAGTATGGCTTGAAGATATCATCCATCACTTTCTGGAATTTTGAGGGAACATTATTGAGGCCGAATGGAATGACGTTCCACTTATAATGCCTTGCTGGAATACTAAAAGCAGTCTTAAATTTATCTGTTTCATCAATGGCAACCTGCCAAAATCCTACTTTTAGATCAAATTTAGAAAATACCTTGGCACCTGCAATCCTTCTGATCAAATCTCCTTTGTGTGGAATCGGATAAGTATCATCAGCCATAACTGAATTTAGAGGTTTGTAATTGTAACAAGTCTAGGAATTCCTCTGATTTGTTCAGCTCTTTTATTCACATAGAATCTGTAGCAATTCCAGGGGCTGTTGGATTCTCTGATCAGTTTTTTGTCAAGTAATTGCTGGATTTCTTTTTGGCAAAGATCTCTATATTCTTTGCTCATTGGGATGGCTCTGCTTTTACAGGGTTTTCCAGCATATCATTCTTTGTAAGGCAACTTGATAGTATGCTACTTTCTATGCCAGAAAGCATTTGGCTCTTCTGAACAACATTTTTCTTCCAATTTTTCATTTAGATTCTGGATATTTATTTTAATCTGGGGAAATTTTAGTTGTTCTTCAATCCTCATTGTGCCTTTCAGATCTTTGAGATTTGACAATAAGGATTCTGCCTTGCTCAATTTCTGCATGGCTTGAACCATAGTTGAAATCCTTGGGCTTGAAACATAAGGGAGTTCGATTTTCTTTTTCTTTCCTTTTGATGTAGGAACGGAAATAAAATAGCCAGCTTTCCCCCCTTTAAGCCTGGCTGAGCCATGGGGTTCTACTGCAGCTAGAAATACATTTCCTAATATATAATCAACATGTCTGTCAGCCACAACAAATTTCATATATACACAATGAGTATCAAAACATAATGATTCCCTGGGAACTTCATATTGGATTTTCTTGTTTCCAGGACCTACTACCTTCCTTTCAGCTGAAACCCAATATTTGGCTGGAATATTTTTGATATTAAGAATTTTAATTTCTGCACTAGAATCTAATAATGTAATCATATGAAATCCTTGCCCTTGGATGCAAACATTTACCTTGATGTGGTGTTGCTGATAGGTGATTATGAATAACCTCATATCTTTAAATCCAAAATGTGGATCTTGCATTCCTTCAGCAACTTGGATCTCTTGGTTATATGCAATAGGATTCCAAGAATCATCTTCTTCATCTTTTTCTACTTGGTTTACTGCAATTTGTTTCCCTTTTTGTATTTCTGCAATTTGAGATTTAATTGCATCGATTTCTGGTTTAAGATGGTGAATTTCACCACTCACTTCTCCAAGAGTGAGTGATCTCACTCTTCTTGGCTTCTGATGATGCATTTGGAATGATTTAGTCTTTCTTTCATAAGATGCATCAATAAACAAAGGCTTTTTACCTGATTCTTTGGAGGCTTTGGTTTTGAGCTGGTCAGTAAATGCCTCAATTAGGCGATTCTTCATGTCACCTTCTTCCATTGCTCGTATTTGGGAGAGAATCTTCAATTCATCTTCTTCTTCTGTAGATTCCATGAGAACTTTCTCTTTTGGAGGCTTAGGCCTTTCTTCTTCACTGGAGCTGGTGTAATATTTAGAGTCGTCTTCATATAAAGCATGACAAGCACACTCTTTTGAATTAGAACATGAACAATATCATGATTCTGACTTAGAACAATGGCCCATATATGCCTGTAATTCTTCTTCTGATGTGAAACTAAAGGAATCAGGAGAAGTTTCTTCTAGTTGATGTTGTTGGTTGAATCTCTAATGGAGATTTGGGCATCTTTCTGTGACATGTGTCTTGGATTTTCATCTAAGACAAAAAATAGGCCCTGTATGTTCGTGTTCAACTTGCTTGGACTTCTGAGCATATACAACTGTTTTCTTACCTTTATTGAGCTTTGATTCTTCTCCTTGGGGACATCTGGAAGTTGTATGCCCATTATGTCCACACAACTAGCAAGTGATCTTATTACACTTTTCTTGTTTGGTAGAGTGGAGGTGGATATCAGAGGGGTCATAATAATGAGTTCTTGGGACATACTTGTAATACCCCTTCTTCTTATATCTCTTATTTTTATTCCTTGTGGGATATCTTCTTTTATCCTTTGGATAGTTTCTCTTATTTATGTAGAAAGTCTCTTTAAATTCTCTTTTGGCTCTCTTTTTGGACTTTATTTTCTTCACCAAAGGATCATCTGCTGTAAGTCCATATTTGCTACAAATGGACTTTTTGTCTAGAAATCTTGATAATTTTTCCAAAGACTTGTTTACTTTTGAACTAGTGCAAAGACTCACCAATGTCTTTGTAATGTGAGAATATATCTCACCCCATGTATGAGATTCAAAAGGTAACTAGAAAATTTCTTGCATTCTAATGTAATCAACAAATCTAGAAGGGAGTGCTGCAAGGTATACCTGTTTCCACAGCAAGTTCTTGGAATCTTTTACCTCATAGATCTGCTGCATCCAGTCTCTATGGAAATCATCAAACTGTGACATCTTATGCCATTTGAGGTTCATAAGGATAACCTCATGTTTATTGGCGATCTCTATCTCACTACCACACCAATGCTCCAGAATCATCGATGTCAATGTGCTAATCATGTTGCTAATGACAGTGCCATCTGGATTATGAATAACATCTCCTTTCTCATCTTTAAGAACTTCTGCTTCCATAGTTTCGATGAGTTTAGGGGAGGATTCATTTTCCCACCACCTGAGGAGAGTACCTGTAAAACATTGGATGATAGTTCTACAAGAATATATTTCAGAGTTTCCTCTGAGACACATGAGTTTATATTCAGTGTACATCAAATCTATCATTTGGCGTATTTGGCCAATACTCATGTTATCAATGTTCCATTCCTTGTGAGAATCAGGGAAGAAAGCATGAGATTCAGGCATTTTCCCTTTTCCCTCAATATCAGGAGCAGAATATCTAGAAAATCTATGTTCTAGAGGTTCATAGATTGGAAGAATCTGTGTCTTTGGTGATTTCTGTTCCATTTCTTTTGCTTCTGCTTCTACCTCTGTTTCCTTAAATAAGGAAGAAATACTAATATGTTCTGATTTCTCAGCTTCTAACGAGGAGGTAATTTCTTTAGGAAATAATAAAGGGAACTTATGTATATTTCTGACATGATTTTCAATTCTGATATTTCTTTTTACCAGGAAAGAATTTGGGACTGGCTTTTCAATCTTTGACAAATGTACTTTTTCAACTTTTGTTGCTAGACCCGTAAGGAGAGTTTTAATTGTATCAATGTGACCAGCTAATTTATCCTCTACCTCTTCTATCTTGGTGAGTGATTCTCTAGTATAAGAGCGAGTAATGCCAGAATCAAACTGCATATTATTCAAACAACTATTTACACTATTTAATGAAGATTGTACAACATATATTTGTCTTTTAACATCTTCTATTTTTGCCACATTCATCTCTAAACAAAAGCAGTATTGGTCCAATTTAACTATTCACTGGCTTTTTGGATTCTCCCATCAATACCTAAGGCATTGTCATCGTTTTGGACCAGAGGGATGACTTTGGATGCATTTGTATTTTCTCCTAAAACAATTCCTTTGTAGGGAGGAAATGTGGTAGGAGTTTCAACTTTTGACCCATCAAGTGCAGTCCATCCATGTTTATCGGCTGAAGTACTGGGGGAGGTTCCAGTGAGCACATTTATGGGAGCAATATTATATTTCCATGAATAGAAAGATATCCATGTGTTATTTTCTTCCATATAATGTTTCCAATTAGCTGCATATTGTTTCTTTTGTTTAGGGGTGTATGCTTGGTCAAATTCTTCTGCTTGAGGATTTGTATACAAATCCAAATTTAGCATATCTTTCATCCATTTGGCGCTAATTTCTGACTTCAAACATCCATCCATGAGTGAAAAGAACTTATGCATTTCCATTACTGCAGGCTTTTTACAATCAGGAGGAATTTGCTTAAATTTGCATTCTGGAATCAACTGTGTTTGCTCAAGCTTTCCTAGCCCATATTGTGGTTTTGCTGGTCTCATTAAGCAAATCATCTCAGTAAGTCTAGGATCTTCTTCTTCAACTGTATGTACCATAAGGACATGGTCTAAATCTCGCTCTGGCTCATGTGGGAAGGGGATGTCAGAGCATTTGGGATTCGAACATGAATTGATAGAAGTAGAAGGTGGAGCAATACCAGTCCAAGGACTATGGTGCAGATGAACATTATGTTCGGCCAATGTAAGTAGATTTATAGTATTTTCACATTCTGGACATTTTACTTCTAAAGAAGAATAATTTACAAGCTGAGCTAATTCATACAACTGGTTATGTCTACAGGAAGATGAAGAGGAGCAAGTTGTATCTACAACAGAAGGATCTCTATAATATTTTGAAGATTTACAAGCAACATTGATTCCTCTACGATCAATGGTTGATCTTCAGGGGAAGGAAATGATGGCAGAAGAGGCATTTTTGGTAATATTTCCAGAGGTGATATTTCTAGGTACAAGAGGCCTAGAATGATTTACGACCCAGTGTTGTGGAAACTGCAAGTCTTCCCATTTGATTAATAGATGTTTGACTTTTTGGTTCCTGGGATCTGTTTTGATGACAACATTAGACTTGAAGTCTCTACTTGGTGTATGCCAGATGGCTGGCCACAAAGTGTTTGTATGTCAAAAACAAGCTTTGGTTTGGATGGCTATGTTATTTCTCTTTTTCTTCATGTCAAAACCCATTGTTTGGATCTGCAGTTACAAGATTTCTTCAATGGTTTCATCATAGACATACACAGAGAAGTTTGGAAAACAGTGAAAATAAACAGGACCATCAGACAGTGGGGCCACAATTCCACCAATAATGGAATCTCTATACTTATTGTGTGTCATATCCCTTACAGTAGCAAGCACAAAAGTATGTAACCCTTTATGAATCAAAGGATTGGTTCCAACCTAGATACATCCTAAATGCAAATAATTTGTCTTTAGACGCTTTGCCTCAGCTTGTAAGATTTTTGGATTTAACAGAGATATTATTTGGATATTGTCAGAGTTTTCTTGGACTTGACTGGCAGATTCTTTAATGCTTATCCTAAAAGTAGCAATTAAATGAAAAGGAGATAAGTCACTATATACTTCTGAGGGAGTTATTTGAGGTAATTCCCGTTGGGCAGAGGGTTGAGTTTCTTCATAAGTAAGTTCAGCAAAATTGAGAGTTCTACTAGAACTATTTGCAAACATATCCCTTAGGGGGTTTTCTTTAGGTTGGGAGTCTTTCTCTTCAAGTTGACGGAAAGAAACAGATTTCCTGAAAGAGTCCATTCTGAATAAGAGTACTTAAGATTTTTAGAGTACCAACCTCGAGAACCAGACGTTACTCGCTTTGATACCAATTTCTTGCAGGGGCTCCTGTCATGAGCTTGCAACTTGTTGTGCCTCTTTGTTAATGTTGATGGCCAACTCCTGGTGAACCAGTGGTGATCCTACTCAGATCTTTCACACTCTTTCGGCCTTCACAATGGCTTCCACGCCTTACAACATCCTTGGTGTTCCTTCCATCCTTTGGTGAACTTCCTTTGGTGAACTTCGTTACTTCTAATATCCTATCCATGAATGCATTAACCTTACAAGATTGTAAAGCAAGAAAGCACACAAATATTGGTCTATTACAAACATTCCATGCTCTCTACTGGAAATGTATCAAATTCAAACGAAACAAAATTATATGTTTTTCAAATTTCTCTAACCACAATCCCATATTTTTGTAATGGACAGGGGATTAATGGGCAAGGGATTGTGTTCAGAAGGTTTTTCTGTTTAAATTTAACCATTTCTAGTTAAAGGACGAGGATTGTGATCTTTTGGTAAGAGAATCTTGGAACAAGTCATCTTTCAAGTGATTTCTTCTAGGATGGATATTTTCTTTTTAAGTTAAGGAACTTAAAATAGGTGGTGTGTAGATGGGAAAGGGGAGAAAAGAAGGATCATTTAAAAGAAATAGTCTTTTTAGACAATCATATATATGCTCTTAATGAACTTATAGACCTGGATTATTTCAGTGAAGATTACAAATAGAATATCATGTTTCTTTAGAATAAAAAATGTCATATCTTAAGGTTATAGGAGGAAGAATGGTATTTAAAAAGTCGTGCCAATTGGGTAGCCAAAGGAGACAAAATTACTAAATTTTTCCATCATCATGCATCAAAAAGGAGAAAAGAAAACTCCATTTGGGGCCTTTTGGATGATGCGGGAAATTACATTTCATCTCAAAAAGAGATTCCACATGAAGCATTCTGTCATTTCAGCAACCAATATAAAGCTAGGGAATTGTCTAATTTTGAGGATGGACTTCATTAATCTATATCCTAAAAATTTTAATGCAGAGGAGAGTGAGGTTATTGGGAGACTAGTTTCTATGGAAGAATTGATAGTGGTTTTAAAATATTTGGCTAGGGATAAGAGCCATGCTCAAACAGATGGACAGTGGATTTATTTTTACAGTTTTTAGATATCATGAGTTTGGATCTTCTAGAAATGGTTAATGAGTCACTTACTCAAAGATTAATGATTGGCTCCCTCATACAACGTTCATAGCTCTTATACCTAAGGTATCAACCACTTTCATTTTTTTTTATTATAGACCCATTTCATTATGCAACACTATGTACAAGATGATTTCAAAGATCATAGCAACAAGGTTGGAAGTCGCACTATCTAAGTACATCTCTACTGAGCAAGTCATGTTTCTGGAATATAGACAAATACAGGATGCAGTTGTTATCTCACTAGAATGCATTTATTTAATGAAGGTGCATAAGATGAATGCATGCATTTTGAGAATAGACCTTATAAAGGCTTATGATTGTGTAGATTGGGAGTTCTTAAGAATGATCCTTCGTAGGATTGGTCTGGGGGTGTAGGGGGTGAACTGGATTATGGCATGTATTTGCTTGGTAAATTTTACAATCTTGGTAAATGGATATCCTACTCACTTTTTCGAAGCTTTGAGAGGCTTAAGGAAGGGTTGTGCTCTTTCTCCTCTCATGTTCTTGCTAGTCATCAAGGATTGGTTAGGAGGATCTCTTTAGAACAATCTAAGGGTTATATTAATGGATGTAGGGTGACCAAAAACATTAACATCTCACACCTCATGTTTGTGGATGATGTCCTATTTACGGGAGATATTTTTGTCCATATTTGGGTTGCTTTTCATTGGATCCTCTCTTCTTTTGGAGATGCTATGGGCATGTAAAAACAAGTCCAAATTTGCATTGATTGTTGATACTCCAAATGAGGCTTCAATATTGGATATTTAAAAAAAAAAAATGAGGTGAAGGTAATATCAATGTATATTAGATTCGGGTATCTTAGTTTCATTTTGAAACCCAACAACTATGGGATTGAATATTGGGATTGGTTGATTAATAAATTTGAGAAGAGAATGTCTATATAATCAAACAAATGGCTTTCGATGGGGGTAGGATTAAGTTAGTATTATAGGGCATTTTTGTCTATTGGGTGCACCTATTTATGCTACCAAATAACATCTTCTAGTAGATAGATTCCATTATCACAAAATTCCTTTGGGCAGGGTCTGGGGATGTAGAGAAATGCATCTTGTTTGTCTATAAGAGATTTCTAGGAGGGTGCAATATGGTGATTAGGGAATAAAAGATATAAAATGTTTGAGCATGGTTCTGTTGATAAAGAATTTATGGAGGCCTTTGAATGGAAAGGGTTCGTCACAATAGTTATAGAGGAGAAATACTTAAGAATAAAACATTATGTGGTGTGGATTAAAGGAGCTAGGATCCAAATTTCTATATCATACATATGGAGAAGCATGATGAAGATTTAAAACTGGTTGCTTGGGAACCTGAAATGGGATGTTGGCTCTGGAAATATGGTGGAGATTGGTTTGGATTCTATAAGGGGTTTCAGTGGTAATCATTCGCGACTTGTTCCACTTATTCAACATTTACATAATATTGGTATATTTTTATTATGCCATATATATATGTATCAAGGTATTTCTAAGACTCATACATGGCTTAAAGCTAGGGAGATTGACCTTTAGGGTCGTTGGCCACTAAATGGGAGAGATAAATTTTTCAACTAAACATTGCATGCATAGATTTGTCAGAAAAGGAGGATTATCTTACATGGGACAGTATTTATCAAAAAGGGAAAATTATGGTAAAAGACATATACAACTATCTATCCTCTTCACATTGTTTGAGAGTGGATCGCTCATAGTTTCATAAAATGTAGAAGTGGGAGACACCCCTCAAGCTTAAATGTTTTTTCTAGTTGGTTTTATGGGACAAGATCTTAACTTGGGATAATATTCTTAAAAGAGGATTCTCAGGGCCGAGGATGTGCATTTTATATTAAAGAGAAAATGAATATGTGTTACATCTTTTCCTATCTTACCCATTTGTGATTTCAGTGTGATATGGTGTGTAGAATTTTCTCAATTTCTCAATGGAATGGGGTAGGAATTCTCTTGAATTATGTCTTTTTCAATAGTTAAAGGACCAAAAGGAATATAGAATACTGCCTTTTCACATTCTATGGGGAGTCTAGAGAAGGATAAATGAATATATTTTTGAAGCGACAGTGGTAAGAGACACTTGCCAGAAGATTGTACGTTATTCTATGGAGGTTAGGATGATTACGCAGAAATTATCTAGCAGGGTTTAACAATTGGACGATGTGTGGAAAATGTTTCTAGTAGGATTTTTTGATGGGGTAGCAGCAAATGGGGTTTGTGGCAGTGATGTTTTTATTGTAATGAAACTCGATGATTTTTATCTCTTCGGCTGGAATAATGGTGAGGAAACAAATAATAGAGCTAAGTTGTTAGCTCTTTGGGGGGTCTTATTTTGTGCAAGGTGGCTTGACATTGTTTCTTTGGACATTTTCAGATATTCCAAAGTGATTATATATTGGGTCTTGGAGAGATTAAATTTTGGTTCACCAATGCTCATCAACTAAATGCATCAAATAAGATCATTAAGGGAATATTTCCAAAATATGTCATTTTCACATATCTACAGGGAACAAAATCATATAGCAAATGCTTTGTCAAAAGAAGGATACAACTGTGTAGGAACATATATTTCTCTACACTTTACAGTGAAATTTTCATTGATTCTATGACCATAAATATAGATTAATAAGGTTGTGTTGTTTTTTTGAAAATTAAAGCCACATATATGTAATTTTCTCTACAAACTTGTCTTTGTATAGTGAAATAATGTCCCATTCTTCCTTAAAATGTAGGATAAAAGATAATGAAAAAATATATAAACAAACTTTTTTATAATAAAGGGTGAATTAGTTTTTCCCTATTTAAAAAAATGAAATAAATTAATAATTTTATTTTATTTATAATTATTAAATTAAATTTAAAATATAAATATAAAACAGAGTGATTATTTAACAATAACCAATCTTTACAATCAATGCTGCCAAAAGATTCAAAATCAAATGTCTGCATATATCTATTTAATTCTTTCATTATTTATATTAGATATTACAATTTTATAACTTAGGTTTTAACTTTTGTGTTATGTTCCAATCAACTTTGTTTTTTTAATTATTTTTTGTTTTTTAATTTTAAAACGTCTTGAGACGGAATTATATATTGCCTTCAGATTGAGGTGGAGAATGCACCTCGATGATTGCCTTTAAAATAGCTCTAAGTTGTGGTTGAGTAATTAAAGCAAATGTGATTCTATTAAGGGACATTAACACTCAAAAGATATTGATTGTTTTTAAAATATCCATTGGGTTGTAGTTTAGTAAATGGAGCAAATGTTTTAAAATATGTATTACGTTGAGGTAACTGAGGTAAATGTTCTCATCATAAGGGCGTTGGTTCAAACTGGGGTTTATAATGATATTGTGTTTATTATTAATATAAATTATTATTTTATTATAATAATATTTTATTAATTATTAGTTTTTATAAATAAAAAATAATATTTTTTAAATAAAATTATTAAAATAAATTAATAAATATTTAATGTATTTTTAAGTCGTGGTCATCAATTTAATAGTTTAAATAATAAATTGGTGTGTAAGATTATTTTCTAGTAATCATTAGACTACTTAATTTTATAAAGATGAATATTTTATTAGGCTAGGTGTTTCACACTAGAAACTTGGTTAACCTACTTATCATGCTTGTGGGTAATTACATTAGGCTTAAGAATATAGGGGCAATCCCTCTAACTTGACCAGAGGCCTTCTGGGTGATAGGTAATAAGTCTCACGATTCTTAAAAGAAAAAGGAAAAAAATATATCAGTGTAGATACCATACCCCTTTTAAATTTTAAACTCTCACCCATAAAGAAAAACAAATGTTCTTAACCATTAAGATTTATGATCATATTATTGATTACCACTAAATCATACATCTATATACATATTATAAATTAGTATTAGTCATTTTTTAATTAATATATATCAATTAAGGCAAGCACTAGCCCTAATGTTGGATGGAAGAACAATTTGCCCACTAGTAGGATACAAAGCTTAGTTGAGCTTCGACTCCCTTTAGGATAGTTTAATCCCCCCAAAAGTGGTTCATCCTCAAACCCTCCCCATGAGATTTGAACCTAAAACCTACTAGGGACTAAGCCCCACACAAACCAAATACTCTACACCTCGTGTAGTAAATAAACAAATATATTTAAATATGTATAATAAAAGTTGATATAAGTATACAAGTGTCATTGATCTTGGAGTATGTCTAAAATTATTTTTGTTTGGTTAAGTGTTTATGTTTCTTAGGGATAAGGAAATAGGTTAATAGCCTAAGACTTATAAGCAACTAGTAAGAGTGAAAGCTTGCCCCATATGAATCACCATCATCCTTTGCCAAGTACTATGATTTTACTTGAATAATGATGATCAAACAACTTGAATTTGTGAATAATAGTTAGTGATAATTGTCCTTACTTCTAACTGACCATGACGTAGTATAACTTATAGACGAAATAGCCTTTTTTCACTAGAATTCACCAAAATACGACAATACAATTTCCAGATTTTTTGTTATTTAAAATAAGTTTTTGAATGCATAAATAGATTTGGCGCCCTAAAAAGTCTCTAGAGCACTAAAATTATGCACATTAAACAATTTAATCTCAAGTTTTTAAAAATCTCAATCATATTTTGATTAAAAATAATTGAAAAAAATTAAATAAATAATTTGGTCTATAAATTACATTACACCCTAAATTGTAATAAGTCTCATGTCACTAAAAATAATTAAATATATAATTAACATTAAATAACTTTAATAATTAAAAGTAAATTAATTATATTAAGACCGTCAATAATATATAATTGACCGACCTATGTTGCGGTCTATATCTCATTGTCATAACAATAAATGAATCTTCACACTATTATATAAATGGGTCACAACATAAGGAAATTGAGATATGAAAATCAATATTTTAAGTACACCTAAATGGCTTGAACTGCTGTAAACTGATCACGAGTCGCAAATAAATTGGTTCTCATAGTTTTAAGGAAAGGAGTTGAAGTCACGCAACGATTGTAAAACCCAATTTCCTAACCTCTATAATGGTAATGGCCTGCAGGTGGCAGGTCACATCTGAAAGGATGGTTTCGTGTTTGGAATTGTTACATGATAAATGAACAATACTGTGAAAATAGCGTTTCTTCCCGTGTGATATCCATCTTGCTTGAATACATTTAATAAAATAACTTATTGTAAAATAATATCTTTTAGTTCTTCGATTAGTTGACAACGGGATTCCATGCGATGGAGAGGCAGGGAGGCGGTGGAGCTTTCACCCAGAAAGGTGGGGCGAACTTTTTGCTTATTTTTTTAAGTTTTATAGACATATTTATACTAGCATTTGCACCAAATGTTGTAAAGGGAACGCTGTAAGGCATAAATTGAATTATGTAAATACAACAAAAAAATACTTTGATAAAGAATAAAAATATATTGAATGCTCATATCAATGTTCCATTAACTTGAACCACTTAGTAGACATATCTATGAACGTTAGAATTACACACAATAATCAGGAAATTTCTCATATACAAACAACACCTTTCACAACAACCTTTTCTCACATCCACATTTTAAAGTAGACATATCTATCAACATTAGGATTACATACCATGATTAGAAAATTTCCCATATACAAACAACAACTTCCACAACAACCTTTTCTCACATCCACATTTTAAAAAATTCCTTGGAATCTGATTGGAATATCCCATATTGCCTTTTTCATTATGTAGATAAATCTTTCCCCTATACAAACAACACCTTCCACAACAACCTTTTCTCACATCCACATTTTAAAAAATGCCTTGGAACGTGATTGGAATATCCCATATTGCCTTTTTCATTATGTAAATAAATCTTCCATATTACTATTTTCATCATGAAGATTGTTAGTTCATTGTTGTAAAGTGTTAGTGTGTTAAATTCAATACTGCAAGTTCAACAAGTGAAAAACATTCCTTAATTAGCATAATATGCATTTTTCTCTCACCGTGTATTTTTCAGTCATTCGTTACAAAACTTCCATCAAAGAACACAAGTAACAGATTAACATGTATTTTGTCTTCATTATTTTCATCATGGAGCCAAGAAACACGAAATCCTAAAGTGGGTGTTTGTTATATCCAAATTGTTGCAATGGATGTGACCTGCCATCAAAAAGAGCATTCCCATCCTCAGATGAACCCCATTCTTCTTCAGTTGACCACTTGATTTTATTCAATTCCCATCATTTTTGCTCCATTCATTTGCCCCATCTTCTTGTCTATCAAAGGACTGCCCTTGTCCTTCGAAGCATTACCACTAGTAACAAGGAGAGCATCAGGTATAGTGATGTGTGGTTTGACGGTAAGTCACATGGGTGAAGCCCGGGGAGACCGAAGTTCAAACCTCATTGAGTACAATGACCTACTGTGGTGGTGGCTAGAGGGGTGGATTCCCCTTTCTCGTGAGTCTGCTCTTGCTAAAATCATAGGAACTTAGTATACCCGACTTGCAAGTGGTTGGTTATGCTCTTGGTGTTATAGTGGCAGCTATGAGGTTTGATCCTGGGTCTCCCCTAGATTAGGCCTAGCAGTTACTGATTCACCATGTGGTTAAAAAAATAAAAAAAAACAAGGAGATCATCAGAAAACACACTTTACAACTTTGAATAGGGCTGAGACATATCACATACAAGGGTCTTCAAGCTGCAATATTTTGTTCAAATAATGCATGCTAAGATCATTTTTCTTAAATTTCAATTTATAATAAGTTGTATTTTAATATTAAAATAATTATTTAAAAAATTAGCAAAACTAAGAAAAAGGTATGCATAATGTGCAATTATATAGAGTAAGTTAGCATGATGGGTACTATGAGTTTCAAGTGTAATAAAAAGTAATGAATGCCTTTCTTTAACTGGAAATATAATAATTGTGTTATTTTATTTTTTAATTATTAATAATCATAATAAATTTAATAGAGATGAAATATTATTAATTAAACAGAAATCGAAATAAACAACTTCTAAAAACACCATTTTGCACTTTCAATTATATTTTAGATTATCCCACATGGATTCCAACGATATGTCATGTGCTTGTTCACTATTTTTTTATTGATATCATTAATAAACAACTTTTAAGAACACCATTTAGCACTTTCAATTACATTTTAAATTATCCCACATGGATGTCAACGATATCTCATGTACTTGTTTTGTTTTATTAATGATAATGACCATAAAAGTACATCGAAGCATATTCAATGCACCTTAGTTGCAACATGCAAATTGTGATAGTTGTTCAGACTTCAAAGATACAGAATATACGGATATACGGAATGTAATGCAGGGCATCTTGTCACGCTTGGAAAATATTTAACCAGTGCTCGCTTTTATTACGTTCATTTTTAACATACTGTCCACACATGCAATTGTGAAACTTGACAAACAAGATGCCAAGATAAGATTATCGCATACACAGTTCTGGTATTGAAATAAACTGGTCCCATGAATACCATTACTCTCCGACAGCATGACCTCTCCCCACATAAATCCTAATGTAATACAAGACTACATGTATCTCGAAAGTCATTAAATTATTCCTTACATCTGCCACTATCCCAAAATCGCTAACGAAATTATTAGTGTTGATCCACTCTTAAATATAACCTCCAACTCCTCTTTTCTTCTTTCCATTTTTATCAAGCTGATTGATGCGCATATTTATGCTAGAATTACATGCATCTAATAGAATGGATCCGCACTGGTTGCTGAATGTATTCCATATAGAGGAAACTAACTGCTTACGAGAAATATTAGAAGGGACATTAAAATTTAAACAACCTTCTCCCTAAAGGGTACTTTTCCTTCAGCTGTCTGGACTTCTAGTAAGATTAAAAGAAATGGTTTCACAAGATGCAACACACGAAACCCACCGCTTGGCATTTTTCTTTCTCCAAAGAACTGTTGTCATGTAATAACATAGTTACCATGCGATGCCAGATCCCTCTCAAAAAAATACCCAAGGAGATTACATTTTATACCATTGTAGTATTTACTATTAATAAAAGAAACTAAAAGAATATAAACCCTAGTTGATTTATGATAAAAAGAGCTATCATACCCCAAACAAAAGTTGGACTGCTGCGACACCCAGAAACAAAAAATCCAGTGATATCTACCAAACCTAAAACAAAACCTCGGCCATCTCAGAGAGGCACTTTCGAGCAAACAGAAAACGCTCGAGAAAACAAAACTCGCATTACCGGTGTGAAAATCACCATCGAAATCCTCTCTCAGGCATTAACAAGTAATGCACATGCAAGGGGGTAAGAGTACAATAATGCGATACCTAACTTAAAAATTTGAGGCCGGAAAACTATTGATCCACTGCAGGGGATTAATGATCTGCAATAGATGTGCCTCTGCCTTCGAAATACGAGTTGCCTAACGTGAACATCTGAAGGAAAACCTTGTTCATGGAGCAAATATTATCGATATAATAAGTTAAGTTGGTTGACGGTTCGTAAGGAAGATAATTGACAGTTATTATAGGATCCAACAACCCAGTAACAACCGTCACGGCTGGAATTGCTCAATTCAAATCAACAAGTAATGATTACCCAATTGTCTAACAACAAAATTGAATGGCACATATTTTGACACGAAAGCAATTTGGGGAGTTCATTTCAGAGGGAAACGCCTGATTCTAGTTTATGATGGTTACATGTGATTTATGATGTTGATCTATGATAGTTGTGTTTTGAGCTAACCATATGTGATATGTTTATACATGATGTTTTGATCAAATAGTTAGTTTGACTTTTTGTGACATGAAGTAAACATGATTGCAAATGTACCTTATTGACGAGCAATCAATGACGTACGATTTGAAGTTATTTTAATTTATTTTGAATCTAATGGAAGTTATGTGCTTAGTACGGGAAGCACAGAAATCCCTGGTTGGGTGGTTAAAATCAACTACAAGAATTGGCTGCAACAACAAAGAAATTGGAACGTGCAGCAGCATGCTGGTAATGTATGCAGGAGCAGGTCCATTGTGGGATAGTGCTAGCCAAAAGCGTCCATGGATTGCCATGAGCATGCTATGACTGTTATGATGGTTTTAAGGTAGGGATATGTCTTGGTTTTTGTAACTTCTGATGCGAGGAATCCTTGCTAAGGGATGGACTTTCTGGGATGGGGGTGCTTGCGAAACTTGGAAGGTGATTGAATGCACAGAAGGGGTGGCTGGATTCCCGAGGGACTATGTAGTAGAGAAGGGAAGGTCACGGATGGATTTTCTTTGGTCATTATCATTTCCATATGGAATCATATGCACATTAGGAGTGCAACTTGGAACAATGAGCTGGTAACTATTCATTGAGAGGAAAAGTGGTGTAGGATTGTAGAGCTGGATATCAAATGCAGATTTGACTTTGTAGTGGATTCTAGACTTCTTCGGAAGGAGGTGAAACCTGATATTACATTGACGGTGGAGGTGTGAGCCTATGGATTCCCTTGTTGATTGATATGGGCCTCGTATCCTTTATTTGTTGGTTAATAAAATGTGTATATGTGTATATCATTGTAAATACGTAATGAGCTGTGTTATAAAGATCCAATATGCGGTATGGTTTTTATCTAGTCATGTTGTCATGATGTTTTGCTTTTGAGCAAGTCATTCACTATAAATATTGCAATGAACTGTGTTATAAAGCCCCATCGGCAGTATGTGTTGTTTTCAGTAGTCATGTTGGCTATAAGTGTCACTGAACACCGAGGACTTTGTTCCCCCAAGGGGGAGGGTTCTGTAACAACCCTAGTGAAAATTCCATGTAAAAATATCTAAATACCACGGATGATGGGACACGTATTCCAAGATTAATGGTGGGCAGGACATCCTAGTGGGTGTTCATTTGGTTGTTTATGGTTAAGGAAATGGCTAAGGCATTAAAGAGGAAAAAAAGTATTTTAGCACATGTATTTATGAAAATAATAGAAATTAGGAGAAAAAGGGATTGAAAGGTCACAAGGTGCATGTGAGGAGGAAAATTAAGGAAAATAATGGAAATTAGGAGAAAAAGGATTTGAAAGGTCATAGGGTGCATATGAGGAGGAAAATGAAGGAAAATAATGGAAAAAGAAGAAAATAGAGGCCTCATTAATAAAAAGGCTTCTAAGGATGAGCTGGAAAGCTTCTCCATTCGAGAGTGAACCTGTTGTTAGTTCAGTTTTGGAGCTCTCTCTTTATTCTCTCTCTCTCTCTCATACTCTTGGAGAGTTCAAGTTTTCTTGGAGCACTCTTGGTGGGTGTGGCATACTTGGATTCGTGGAGCAAGAACAAAAAGGAAGAGCAAGAAAGCACAAGAAGGCATCGACATCAACAGCTACATCAGATTCGCTTACATGTACTCAATTGCATGTATTATTTCTTCACTAGTTTTGGGCATGCATGGCATATGCATGTGGTTTCTTAGTTGTGATTTGTCATTGGCATGGAGGATTGCATGGATCGACAATGGATTGCGTAGCCTTGCCATTTCTGGGATAGCCATGGTGATTATGGATCTAATTTCATTTTTTTGTTTTGGTTGGTTCCCATGTTTCCTAAGGTGTGGGTTGAGTTACTAGTCCTAGAAGCCCTGGTTGGAAAAACACTCTCGAAGCCCTTGGTGGGTTGAGTTACTAGTCCTAGAAGCCTTGGTTGGACAAATGCCCTGGAAGCAATGTATAAGTTGTGGGTTGAGTTACTAGTTCTGGAAGCCTTGGTTGGACAAACGCTATGGAAGCCATGGAAGGCTTGGATGGAAACCAATCTGATGATGGTTTTTTTGATGATGTCCGATCGTGAGGTGGAACCATTTTTTGATGGCTTTAGGTGGATGGCCTCTTGAAGCCATGGATGAGTTTTTATTTATGTGTTCTATGAGATCCCACATTCATGCTTGCAATATGGAGCGAGGGTGAATGGATGAAAAGAGATTTGGCTCAGCCATTCTACGGTCGTGTGGAATGTGGTAGTCCCATCTCTGGTTCGTTGATTGCTTTAATTAATGATAAATCCATTCCCTTTATTTTCATGTGTAAAGGTATTGATTTATTTATGGATTTGATGGCTGATATGTTCATTATATTCATGTTCCTATTATGTTGGTTATATGCACATTTTATGATAGCAACTATGTATGGCTTTCAGCATGTTTTTACTTGTATGTGAATGTATAATGTGTCTATGACTTAATGGAGGAACCAAAACCATAAAATAGAGAACCCTCCTTGAGAGGCGGAAAGGTCGTGAAGCCTCCACACATGATGCAATAGGTTGCTTCCACTAACCATAGGAACAAAACCGACCACCTGAACCTAATAATAAGAGGCACAACAATGAAACTAAAACACTAATTACAAAGGTAGTAGGGAAGAAAATTTACCAACAATATTTGAAGAGACAAATTCTAACAAAACCTAGAAGAAACTTGGGGCATGCCATTATGCCTTCAAAGGAAAAAAAAGCCACTTTCTCCATAAATGAGAATTGAGAGTTAGAACGTAAAATCAACAAGAGAGAATGAAAATGGAAGGCCATGCCGAAAGGGCCTAGACCTTCCTCAATTGACTTGCAACAATTTTGAGTGCAAGGGGAGGAAACATCCTACAAGTGGTTTGAAAACATAACAAAGACTCTATATAACTACAAATAGCCACTAGATAAAGCAATAAGATGAAGTGGAAGATAAGTCTCTAAGTTTATTGCTTTGAGGTGTCATTACTCTTAGTATTATTTGAATGCAAGGGGTTTTTTGGCTACGACACCCCCTATTTAATGTACGAGGTGGTCATGGGCTTGCCAACTTCTCACATCCCTTAGCATGAAATTCAACATACACATCGAGGATTACCGATCAGAGGTGATGAGGATGTTTAAATGGTCACACCTCTCTTTGCATACGTCATTGCTTTGTGCGGAATCAAGATTAATATTTTGGTTCTTACATCCCGGGTTTGCAAGATAGTCAACCACTTTATTTCCATATTGACAAGAGTGTGAGGGAAGGAGGACATGAAATCAGGGAATCAAAGAATTAATGTGAGAGATGAAGTTTTCAAGCATTTGGATTTGCTAGATATTTGACAGAGAAGATCTATTAATAAGAGTATTCTAAGTATTACTAGCCATTTGTAAGTCTCCTTCGACTTGAAGCTTTATAAAGCCATTGATAATAGCTAAGAAAATGCATGATTCCAAAGAAACGAATTCCACCACATTATTGTTTTTTACTTCACAACTACTAGTAAACAAAAAAGTTTTTACCATCACAGTTGCTATAGATACCTTTGACACCAGCCATCCTTGATTTCCTTTTGAAGCACCATCAAAATTAAATCTAATAATCCCTACTCAGGGGATAAATATTTCAGGTGAACCAACTCCAAGATGTAAGGAAACAGGGTCGAAATGAAGAGAGATAGTAGGGGAGAGCTCAAGTCTAGGTAAAAGAGCTACTCATTTAGGCTTGCTTCCCAATCTTGTTGATTCTAGTGAGAGGATAAAATTGTTTCCAGAATGCTATGTAGGATGATTTGCCAAACCACAAAATTTATAGAGTGAGCTTGAGGTTATGATCTTCCCTTATGAGTCATAGGAGGAATTCTGGCATCATAACCCAATCTCTGTGAAAGAGAAATTATTGAATATTCCATGATAATGTTGATAAAAAATAGTTATGAGGCATGCATATTTTCTATCAAAATGCCTAAATAGCAGCAAAAATCAATCCCATATGTTCTCTGAAAAGTTGCAAAGAGTTAAGGAGGTGCTCCATGTCTTCCTTGTTATCTCTACAAAAAAAAAAAAAAAAATTGAAGGACCCTCAAACCCTTTTCTTCTAATTCTATGTAGGAGAGATCTCAGCGTGCTAAGACTTTAAGCAGAGATGTTGAAAGCCACTGTGCTCTGATAAACCATTCATTTTTTACAGAGCTCGATCAATTTCCAATCAAAACGCCTATTAAATAATGCCATACCATATATTGTACTAATGCATAGATAGAAAAGAAAGTAAATGTTCAGTGGATAAATAGTCTTGTTTTGATGTTGGAGATGATGATGTGATTTACAATTGAAGTCACAAATTGTATGATCATCTCTATTTCAAATGAGCATTTTCAATATTTTAATGAAAATTCATGTGGACTTATTAAGCTGATAAATGTAGTCTATAATGGAATTAAGGTTGAAGAATTTTATTTTTTCTATTAAATGAATCACTAAGATTTCCTCTCTTGAGAATATTCTTCTATCTTGTATATAATTGGACAGATGTAATTAGGGATTTCTAAAAGGTTTCTCAGTTACAAAATTCATAACAATTATGTGTTTTCCATCTCCATCAACTCACGTCCTCCATCACCCATCCTAGCCATGTTAGAAATTTGAATAATGTTTTTTGTTTTGAATTCATTAGTATAGGCATTTCCTATTATATCGATAGAGGAATTTCATTTTTCTTGCTGAACAATGACATGCAATTTTCATTTTTCTTGCCGAATAATGACATGCAAGTATCGAATGCAAGTATCGACTTGACATGAAATTGAACCAAAATAAATTAGGTTTGTGGGAGAATACATAGATATGGGAAATATTGCAATGACTTTCAATCTGATTGTACCTTCAACATTGAGGTCACGAGTTCCAGTTCTATTTCGGAGAGTGGGTTGCATGATCGCATTTATTATCTTTTATTTTATCATTCCATCAGAATGTGGGAGAAGAGAGTGAAGGCCCTATGGCCTTGAATATGAATATGTATTTGTGCAGAGCAAAGAATGGTGGTGCAGAGAAGAGAAAGGAATCCTACAATCCTCACCATTCTTCTTATTTTGAGCTTGACAAGTGATACCGTGATATGCAAGTAAATAGGTAGCTTCAAGAACCCATCATAAAGAATTTCTTGATGGCCACCTCTTGGATGACAAAATGGTTGTTAGACAAAATAATGTAGAGTATTTTTCCCGTATTCTCATAGAGGCCATGTTGTGCCATGACATTTTGGTAAACCCTATGGCAAGAATCTCGATGATAGTTGTGAGAAGAACAAAAGAAGATGCCACCATATTCCATTTGTGTAGTACCCTATTTCTCTTCTTCTTGCTCAGTGACTAAATATGTATACAATTAAATTACTTGTGTGCTTATCTTATTTGTTTTTTTATATCGCTAATATTTTTTTTATTCAAAAAGAAAGAAGGTTATTGGTACA
The DNA here is from genome assembly GCA_000404065.3 of Pinus taeda. NCBI lineage: Eukaryota > Viridiplantae > Streptophyta > Pinopsida > Pinales > Pinaceae > Pinus > Pinus taeda. The sequence continues at coordinate 3,928 of APFE031085241.1, read as the reverse complement.
TGGTAAACCATAATAAAGTATTGTCAGAACACACAATAAATAACCAAAAAATAAATAACTTTTGTAAGCTTATTGGAATTATGAACCCTCGCAAGGCAATTTTAAATATTTACACACAATAAATAACCCAAAAATAAAATGAAAATGGAATAGAGGCACTGACCACAGTTATATGAACCCTAGCAAGGCAATTTTAAATATTTACACACAATAAATAACCCAAAAATAAAATGAAAATGGAATGGAGGCACTGACCACAATTATATGAACCCTAGCAAGGCAATTTTAAATATTTACACACAATAAATAACCCAAAATAAATGAAAAGGGAATAGAGGCACTAACCTATTAGAGAATGAAACATTGCAAGCCTATTAAATTTGCAGATTCACTAAATATATTTTATTTTTAAGTTGATAGTATTTTTTTTTTTCATTAATATGATGGTGATTTAAAGTATTTTAGAAATTAAAAAAGTATAAAAGTTTCAAAATTTCATCAATTATGACTTTAAAAAAAAATTATATAAAATTAAATAAGTTGACTAAAAATAATTAAATAACCTTAATATTATACTATTAAAAATCAATGGTTGTTATAAAATTAATAATATATACTAATAAAATATATCAACAAATTATAAAAAAACTATACCAATTATAATAAATTCACCAATCTATCATCTCTATTCTATAAACATTTTCAATATTTAATAAATAAATAAAAACAAAACCAAATATATCTGTTTTATAATTAACAGGTTTAGTTAAATCTGTTCATCTCATCTATATTCTAGAGAAACATTTTCTAAGATTTCATTTCCAAAAAAAATGTTGAACTTATTTTACGGTGAATCGCCCATCAGGAAAAAATGAACACCCAATATGTTTGTTTTATAATTTATTTAGCAATCAATTAAATGGCCTCCCATTGGATATGATAGTGAGGATAATAATATGAGATATTTCTTTATAATAACCTGATAACAAAGCCCATTAATAAACATCGACTGCGAAGTATTTCTTGTTATGAATTTTATGTTATTAAGTTTAAAATTAATTATTACATGTTCTTCCCTAGATTGTTATTTGTTTGCCAGTAACGCACGTCATTCGAAGGATTATCAAATTATATTACATCATCAATGTGTGCACCCCATAATTCCTAGAATATGTGGGTTTAATAAAAAAACTTAAATCAACAACATTGTGAAACAATATATTTTTTTTGTGATGTAGCGTGAAGTGGAATCCTGTGATGATAGAAATAGTCGCAGAAATAACCTTAGTAAATATTTTAACTTTGCTGTCACCGACAACCCAACGATAGTATGATCTTCTCATCGGAATCCTTCGCTGCTTTCAAAGGCAATGTTGTCGTCTACACCGTGTTGTAAGGAGCCACGTTGTTCAATCTGAGCTCCCACAAAAAAAAACCACCACTTCAATACAAATTTTCGTATTCAATCCTCTCAATTTAAACTAACAATAATCGATAAACGATCTATTCATTTCATTTCCTATTGAATCATCTAAATACACATAGGGGAAATTGTAGACGAGTTGGAGTTTGATTACCTCTCCTTTCGCTTTTGGAGGAAGTGTTGCAGAGATAATTTCTTCACTATTTCCAAACCCGCACGCAGAACAAGAAACCATGTTAAAACAATTTATACCAAAAAAAAACCTTCATTTATCCTTTGACATTCTATGTATCCAACCCCTATTCAAAATAACATTTGTGTCATACATGTCTTACCTGCTGCCACTTTTTGAGGTTGATTTTCATTGACAGCATTCAATGCAGATTTGGAAGGTTGTTGTCCCGATATCTCTTCAGTTTTGCGGCTGGTAATCTTAGAGGTTCTTTTGTTGCTCGAGCTATTGGAGCTGGCAAGCTTCATAATGTCTTCAACCTGCCAAGATAATGGCAATGTACTCAGTCGGAAATAAAGTAAAAGGCAGAAAGATGAGAGAATCATGTTGTTTTATGAAAATTTACACAAATTTTCTTGATGTATTATATGAGTTGCTCGGATCAAAATAAGACCTTCTCAGCAGGAATATCGTAAACATTCACCACTGCGTTATAGAAAATAGTGAATTGAGATGTGGATAGTTTCTCTGGCACTTCTGCTACAACGAACCGGCTGAAAATAGTGCCATAAATATATAGTTAGCCTTCTGAACGTTTAAATCGCTTTAAATTGAATGAATTCCATCGAAATCCTCTCTCAGGTATTAGCAAGTAATGCACATGCAAGGGGGTAAGAGTATAATAATACGATACTTACCTTACAAATTTGAGCCCGGAAAACCACTGATCCGCTGCAGGGGATTCATGATCTGCAATAGATGAGTGTCTGCCTTCAGAATACCAGCTGCATAACCTGAAAATATGAAGAAAAACCTTGTTCATGGAACAAAATATTATCGATATTATAAATTAAGTCGGTTCATGGAGCAAAATATAGATATTATAAATTAAGTCGGTTGACGGTTCGGAAGGAAGATGGTGGATAGATAGTGGACAGTATGAAGTAGGTTGAGGGTTCGTAAGGAAGATAGTGGACAGATAGTGAACAGTAACAGTTGCAGCTGGCATTTTTGATATTATAAATTAAGTTGGTTGACGGTTCGTAAGGAAGATGGTGAACAGATAGTGGACAGTATGAAGTCGATTGAGGGTTCGTAAGGACGATAGTGGACAAATAGTGAACATAACAGTTGCAGCTGGCATTGCTCAATTCAAATCAACGGGTAAGGATTACCCAATCATCTAACAACAAAATCTAATGGCACATATTTTGACACGAAAGCAGTTTGGGGAGTTCATTTCAGAGGGAAACGCCTTATGGCGTAATTATTGAAAAATTGATATTTTGATAGTTTTTATTCTCCAAAATTTGTTTGGGATCTTTTGTTTAAGTGACGGAAACAAAGTTCACCATTTCTATAAGTAATAATTTTAGATCTCTCCATTAATTATTACAGATTTTAAGATTAACTTCTAGATTGTTCAAAAAATTTACAAAAGGTTAAGCTAGGTAAACAAGGCGTTCTCCATAGAGAGTTACATGCATAAGTGTGTTTATAGCAAACCAAACAAAAATCAGTGTTTGCATATGGCATATTAAAACACCATGAAAATGATATAATCACAGAAAATCTAGGCATAGTTTGTTTCCAAAATGAAATGCCAAGAACCATGAGAAGTTATTAATCCGATATGATAACTAGAGAGAGGGAGTTAGAATTGCCTTGGGACAGAATTTTTGTTGGAGAATTTATGATTGTTGGTGCTTTAGGCCATGTATCAAATCCAGAGTCATAGTCATACAACACAAAACACTCTACTTGTGTTAATATGGCCACATTTTCATCGAGATTATATCTAATATCCTGGAGAATTTGCTTAATCTCCTCTTGTCCTGCAAATAATTGATACTTGTTCACTTGTTTTTCACGGATGACCATGTGAAGAAAGGTTTCTAGTTGATAGTGCACAACCACTGAATGAAGGAAATGGAGCTTCCCTTTTCCGAATTTTGCCTAGGTCTAGAGTCCGCCTCAAGATGCTACCATTGATCTCAGAGTCAAAAAAGTATGACCTATCCAAAATTCCCTTGCTTCCAAATGAAGAATAGAATTCCTCACTTCAAGGGGAACAAAGTCAAAATGATAAACCATAGAGTTCTAAACCAAAGAGATGTCGATGATGAGAGGAAGATGCACCTGAGATGCTACCCCGATGATTGGGTAGACGTTGTCTCGGTGCCATATAATAATAGGGAGAATGTATATGGACAGGTGCAAGGGGAATGAACAGGAGACTACGAGGGTGGACATGCAAGATTATGGAAGTGTGGAGACTGAGACAAATTAGGGTGTCATCCACCATAGAGAGGGAGAGCAACCCAAAATGACTT
>APFE031085238.1:229238-279234 GCA_000404065.3 Pinus taeda | reverse complement strand
TTTTTTTTTTTTTTTCTCATCATATTGAGAGCCATGCCATGGGTGTTGCCATCAAGTACAATATCTGTAACATATAACCATACCAGAAACATAATGCCAACATCAATAATAAGTCATTTCAGGTCTCATGATCCTGATCCAATACTGAATTCAAGGTGCACTAAGTATTTCAGATCAAATCACAATCATAGCCCCTACAACATAAAATATACTTCAGATAGAAGTATCCCTTAGAAACTCATACACTTTCACATTTTCTTTTACTTTAAAAGATATTCATTTCTTGTGTATTTAGCCCTTTGATCTTCTCCTCCTTATATAGTTAGATCCTTTATCAATACCTTGGACCAAAAACACTTAGGACCAATACCTTGGACCAAATACCTAGGGTCAATACCACGGACCAAATACTTAGGGTCAATACCACGAACCAAAACCTTGGTTTTCCAACATGTATGCGCTTTTCTTCCTGTGGGAGTGTGTGTATACATATACGCTCTTTTTGTTCTGTGGACCAGCGTGTATATGCTATTTTGACTAAGTAGACCTGTGTATGCTTCTTTAAATTGCTTTTCATCAGCCTTTTCCTTTACCTTCTTTATCCTGATCAGTGGACCTCAGTTCCATCTTCATGTTCTTCTGTACCACTGCCCTGTTACCTCTGAATATACCTATTGTACTGTGAGTTTCCTTTCACCAAGACTGAATTGACCTGTGAGTGAGTTTCCATCAAGGAAAACACTTGTATCATAATGCCAACAATCTCTCCCTTTAGACTTGATGGAAACCATGATGGTTTTGATTACTACAAGCTGTAGAAACCATGCAACACCAAAATACTAACACTAAAATACTCTCCCCCTTTGAAATCAAGGGCAAAGGGCGGACCAAGCAACCTTCCTCCTTGGATATACATTATGTTGTTCATTCTCTTCTTGAGTACATGCCGAGTCTTCAGAGATATGATTCAAAAGAATAACATGACTCTATAACTCAACTAAGTGAGTATGACCTCCTTGTGACCAATGACTCATACATACATCAATCACCCAAACAAGTGGGGATACACCACATTTGACTCATCCACCCAACCAAGTGGGGATATCCCAATTGTTTATACATGACCGAAATACAATAAATATTACAGCATCCATCCCATGCAAAGTGGGGATACAAATTACATCATTTGTCCAATATGACTCATTCAAATATATGAGAAGTCATATCACACCCTAGACCTTTACATGACTTAAACAACAAATGGTATAAATAGTTGAAGCCATAGCTAGACTCAACAACCATAATGCCAACAATGCAGAATGCGTGTGAATGCTAATGCCCCCCCTGAACCTATGGTATGTGTGCATTGTCAACAAGTCACTCATCAAGGCATCTTTGTCAGTCAGATAAAAATCAATGAATAAAGTATATCGTCATATTGTAATCATCAACATCAAACAGAGCACCCATAGCAGAGTCTGACCCTTTGTTTTTCTGACAGAAAAACATATGCACTCCTTCAACCACAAAAACCCGTGTGTATACACGACTATACTTCATGAAACCCATGTATAATAACCTTCCTCTAAAAAACTAGATTTAACAGCAGGATGATGCAGCAACTACTCCCAGCTTTTGTCTAATATATTCAAATGTTTCTCTAGGCATTGGTTTAGTGAATATATCAGCAGCCAGTTATTTGAAGGGAACATACTCCAATTTGACCTTTTTTTCAAGCACTTGTTCTCATAGAAAATGGTACTTGATGGGTATGTGCTTGGTCTTGGAGTGCATGACTAGATTTTTTGAAATATTGATGGCACTTGTATTATCACACAGAATGGAGATGGGTGGAGTACATGTGATCTGAATGTCTTGCAAAGTTTGCATCATCCAAAGTAGTTGTGTGCGTGTATACGTATATACGTATACACTCTTTTTGTTCTATGGACCAATGTGTATACACTGTTTTGATTAAGTGGACCTGCGTATGCTTCTTTAAATTGCTTTTCATCATCCTTTTCCTTTACCTTCTTTATTCTAATTAGTAGACCTTAGTTCCATCTTCCTGTTCTTTTTTACCACTTCCCTGTTACCTCTGAGTATACCTGTTGTACTGTGAGTTTCCTTTTACCAAAATTGAATTGACTTGTGAGTAAGTTGCCATCAAGGACAACACTTGTATCATAATTCCAACAAATCTTTCCTCAAATTTGGTTAAACCTATAATAATATCCATTTAAAATTCTTCTCAATGTTGCCTTGGTATGGATAATTGTTGAAGGATCCATAGGGTGTGAATAGTCTCTCCTTTATTCTGTTGGCATACCATGCATTCCGCCACAAATTTCTACACATCTGCTTTAAGACATTCCCAAAAAAAATGTATTGATCCTATGGTGTGACTTCAAGAATCATTAATGTCCTCCTATAGGAGAAGTGTGTGATTCCAATAGGACATTATGTTTCAGTTGATATTTCTTACATAAGTGTAAGTGACCTTGATAACATAACAAATCATTTTTCCATGTAAATTTTTCTATAGCATCAGGGTCCTCTTGTAGTTGTTGAATGATCTTTCATATATTCTCATCTTGCTACCATTATATCCTTTCTTCTTCCACCTAGTCATATTTTGGAATTGAAATAGCACATAGTAAACCATTTGTGTCTTCCTCCTTCCTTGAGAATGCATCTACCACAATATTTTGTTTTCCCTTTCTGTAGATAATTTCAAAGTCATAACCCAACATCTTTGTGCCCCATTTTTGTTTCTCTTCTAAAAATAGTATTTTCTCCAAGAAGTACTTTAAACTATCATGATATATTTTTACTTTGAAGTGTCTTCCTATTAGGTATGGATAGAATTTATTAATTGCATGTAGTATGGCCAACATTTATTTTTCATATATGGGTCTAAGTAATTTCTTTCATTTAATTTCATTAGTTTCAAAGGCAAGGGGAATTCCTCCTTGCATGAAAACCACACCAATTCAATGGATCGAGGAATCACACTCCACAATGAATATTTTTTTGAAGTATGTTGTCACCAAGAGAGGATTTGTACATATAGCCTCTTTTAGTTCTTCAAATGGTTTGGTTGCTTCTTCAATCCAAAAAAAATGCTTCCTTCTTCAATAATTTTGTTATAGGTGTTGTTATTTGAACATAATTCTTGACAAATTTGTGGTAATATCCTATCAATCCTAAGAATCCTCTTAGCTTCTTCAAGGTATTCTGGATTGGCCATTCCCGCATAGCTTCGGTTTTGTTAAGATCTACCTTGACACCATCGTGTGATATAATATGACCCAAATATTTCACTTCTTCAACCCCAAAGGCACACTTGGAAGGCTTTGCATATAGTTACATTACTCTTCCAATAATTCCAAGGCCCTGTCAACATGTTCTACATGCTCTTCCCAAGATTTGTTTTAAATTAGTATGTCATCAAAAAATACTAGCACAAATTTTCTAAGGGTTTGAAAATAGAAACCATCAAGCTTTGAAATGTTGAAGGTGCAATTGTAAGTACAAATGGAATAACCAAAAAATCATAATGACTTTCATTTGTTCTAAAGCTTGTTCTTGGAATATCTTCTTGCCTCATTATAATTTGATGATATCCATAACGAAGATCCAACTTATTAAAGAAAATTTATCCATGTAATTCATCTAACAATTCATCAATGACAAGACTTTGAAACTTATCTTTGATTTTCATTTTGTTGATTTATTTGTAGTGTGGACACATATGCCATGAATGATTTTTTTTATAACCATCACCACTAGTGAAGAGAAAGCACTCTAGCTAGTTTGAATGGTGTTTGCCTCTAACATTTCTTGAACCATAAGCCCAATCTCGCTCTTTTGTTCACGTGGATATATGTAAGAACTAATGTTATGTGGTACACTTCTATGTTGATAATGAATAACATGGTCATTATATCAGACAGGTGGAAGCTCCTTATGCATTTCACCAAATACCTTAACATGATTGTTGATAACTTTTTGAATATCCATTGGAGCAAAGGATATATATGTTTGAACATCTAATGAACATAATTGTGAAATTAAATCTTGGTGTCCCTTTTTTAATAATTTTGTCATGCTATTAGAGCTTATCACTTTATTAGGCTTTCCTTATTTACATCAAAGTTCAATTTCATTTCCTTCTACAAAAAAAGCTTATGAAAAGATATTGGAAATTAAGGGCTATTGTTCCCAATTATTGTAACCATTGGACTCCTAATATAGTATCAGCACCACCCATTTGGATTGAAATCATGGGACTAACCAATACATACTCCCCCATATTCAGCTTAATATTATTGCACTTCCCTGAGCAATTTATGGTACCTCCATCTACAATCATCACTTGAAATTATAGTATTGGATATACAAAGCAATTAAGAAGCTTTTCCAATTTATAATTGATGAATTTATGGGTACTACCTGAATCAATCAATATAGTTACCCTTTTCCTTTTGATATATCCTTATATATTAAGGGTTTGTGGAGTACTAATGTCAGCCAATGCAGGACAAGATATTGTTGGAGTAGTTTCTTCTAGCTCTAGATCTTGTGAAGTTTCCTCTTCTTAATCTTCTTCATATTCACAATATATGTACAATAATTTATTATCATTGCATTTATTCCTTTTACTATACTTGTTGTCACATTTGAAACATATTCCCTTTCTCTTCTTTCGTCCATTTTTTGAGGAGTCAGCATTTTCAGTTTATGAAAGGGAGCATGATTTTCTCTATAGTTATTAGTGAGCAATTTTTTTGTGGCCATATTTTTACTTTCCACTTTCCTTGCCAAACTAAAATCATGCTTTATAAATTTAGGTTCAAAGAGACACACCTAATGATGGATGTTTCTATTAAAGTAACCATAAATAGGTCTAATAAGTTATCCTCTAAAATATTTGTTACATTGAGATTCAACTTTTGGAATTGTTGAATGTTCCCTATAATTGGACCTTTTTGTCAAAGATTTACCAAATGACTAAAGAATTTGTTTCTCTTAATATCCCCATAATTTGATGTCAATTACTCTATAAAAATGGACAAAGATATAACATAATCCTTTTTTCTTTCAAAAGTCATTGATACCATACATCTTGGCCTTATTCTAAAAATTTCATGGATGCAATATTTACCTTTTTCAAGCATGCCACTTTGTGTAGATAAAAGTATTGCTCCATCTAAAATATCCATGATATAGAATAATTTCCATTAAAATTCCTCATATCAATCTTCATAATGTAGTAGTTTCTTAGTGTTGACTTGAATACCTAATGATGGGGATCTTGGATTGAAAATTCATGATTATGGTTCTATGTTTCAAAATTTGTGTTCTTCAATTGTGGTAACATACTCCCCATAGGAGATTGATTCTCAACGACATGCTTCTCCTTATTTTCATGATTTACTTGGATCTCCACATCCCTTTTAGGAATCCTCTCTAAGAAAAGATTTTCCATGGCAATCATGGATTTTTGTATTTCTTCCATATTTTCATACAACTTCTTTTTTATTCCTTCCTTGTCTTAATTCGTGTTCCTTTCTATTCCTTCATTACTTTCATTCATCTTCCTTTATATTCCTTCCTTGTTTTCATTCAACTTCATTTCTATTCCTTGATTATTTTCATTCATCTTATTTTCCATTTCTCTTTTAAGTTTTTCTTGAAAACACAATAAATCCACCTTTTTCAACATACTACTATCCATTTCATTAGCTTTCTTCTCTAATTGTGATAACCTAAATTCTAAATCTTCACTTTCTTCATGAGTCAAGGATTGGCCTTTATCAAATTTAATTGGTCTAGTAGCTTTCTTTCTAGGCATGTAAAATAATAATATTTTTTTTCCTTGCAAGCATGTAAAATAATAATAACCCTCCTCTTTATTACAACCAAAAAAAGAGGGGGTATTCTAATGAATAGTTAGGTAACTAGTAAGTTACATACCTTATCTGAAAAATTGTTTTGTGATGGTCTAATATGTAGTTTCTGCAATTCAATAGGTGTGAACTTAATATGATGTTACAATTGAAAATTATAGTAAATTTCCCAAAGCTTGTAGATATTTTAGGCCCTTTCCCATGATAAAACTTGTATAGCTTTCCATATGCCCAATTCTTGAAATATAACTATGTAACCTATACATGAGGCACTTCTATATGTCTCTTAAAATTCTTGAAGATTTCACAATCTAAAAATTTCTAGACAAGAAGATATATCCAAAATACCAAGTTGTCCTATCTGAGGTTGGTGCCTGAAGAGGTTTGGTGTACCATTCATTTTTTTCCGAGTTGGTGTCTGGGCTTGTTCAAGAAGATTAGTGTCCTCATTACCAATTTGGTGCCTTAAATTGTGAAAAGGGTTGGTGTCCTTAACTGATAGGATGGGGCCTAAATATTTAAAGGAGGATTAGTGTCCTCATTATTGTATGTTGAACTAAAATTGCTCAAATGTTTTTTTTTTCTTTTTTTTTCTTTTTTTTTTAATTCTTGTGTTTTGCATTGTGCTTCTTGTTTGTAAAAGAACTTTAACTGGAAAAAAAAAAAATAAAATAAAAAAATAAAAAATAAAATTAAAAATAAAAATTGGATGAAATATTGATTCAACTCCCCTCTCCATACTTCTAACAATACCCTAGTCTTATTTATCTGTATAGGCATAAGTCCGAGCAAAGTCCATCTAAAATTTAGAAGCATGGATTGGAAACCAATAGGGCAGAGTATAGCTTCTCAAAGAAGAGACACATGCAGGAAATTGAAAGCATAGAGAGGAGAAACTCCACTCAATAGTTAGGAAAGAGAAACAAACATCCACGGTTGATTATCTAGTGCTAAAACTAGGACAAGAAGACACCACCTTCAAAGGAGTGATAAAAACATAATGTATGAAGAGTTCAAGAAATCAAATCCCCCTACCTTTTATGGGGAAACTAAAAAGAGAGAAACTATAAGCCTAGTCATTGGCCTTGTTTACCACTCTATGTCAAAGAACCCATAGCAATACACCCTTTTTTTTCCAAAAGGGATATATCATGTTCAAGTTTTCACATCATTCATATTTTTATCATCAATCGGTAGTTTGTTAAAGATGTAAACCCATTATGCATGGTTATAATGTAAATGATCTTAGTAAGACCATCATGTATGTAACAACCTAAGTAAGCATAGCAGTTTGATGACGATTTCACCTTAGGAGGTTTTTTGTCTCACTGATTCATATGTGTCTCTAGACACAAATAATCGGAAAAAAATTTCCCTCCAACCTCACCCCAAAGATAGGGTGGATTTTGTCGTCAAGATATTAAGTGAGTCCTAGTGTTTTTTATTGAGTCTTTGTAAAAGTAAGTGGGAATAATCCTAGATAATTGGCTAGATTATTTTATTACAAATTACTTGGTCTACTAGATCATATTTCATGTCACAGAAATGGGTAAATGTTGACGGTCTATAACAAACGGGTGCTCCCCCTTCATGTATTAAATTATAAAATCTTCATGTAAAAAATATTTAGTGCATGGTCCCTCATAATTAGACACCATGGCTAAATATTAAAGAGTTGGAAAATTTATTAATCCCCTCATTAGTCAATTAGTTAAATTTTTTGGCAAAATTAAATTAAATCCTCAGCCAAAAATTTAATTAATTTTGTGTCCTGGGTAAAATTAAATTCTCCAATGGTGAAATTCGTGGGTTTTAAAGAAGTTAATTTCTGGACCTCCCCGACCAAGGGAATATTGAGGAAATCAAGAAATTTTGGACCCTTAGGCCTTGGTGATTACGTCAAAGTCAAAATTTTGAGGAAATTAACTCAAATTAATTAAATATTAATTAAATATTTATGAATGGTTGAGATTAATTTGATAGGGATCAAGCCAACTAGTTGTTGGAGATTTTACCTATAATTTAGAAGTTAGTGTCAGTCTGTCTTTTCATACAATCTTTGAATTGTGTACTAAAATCTCAAGCTCTCTTGTATACTTTTTTTAAATTAATGCAAAAGTCTTTGGGGTTTCAACGTGAAATGGTGTTCCTCTTCATGAATCTATTGTAATATTGTTTTAATTTCTACTTAATATTATGTAAAAGCTATCAATCAGTAGCTCTCTTAGAATAATCTAAATAAAGGTATCTTATTTAGTTTGTTGGATCTAGGGTAACATTTTTAATTTTGATCGAAGTAGCAGGTATCTCTATTTCTTCGTAATTTCATTGTTGTTCTATTTCTACACTTGGTTTGATGGTTGATCTAGTGTCTGGAGGATATCTCTCATGTTTCTGTTAAGCATTTGGGGATAGTCCTTAGTTGGACCTGCCAACTCTCAACATCTATTTTCTAAAGATCCTACCTCATATAAGCTTGAGGACTTATCTCAAGATAAATACCTTTTCTGCAAGGTGTTTTTGGGCTAGTACCTCTCTAAAAACTAAAATTTATCTTTTAAATATCTTATGGAGAAATTGATAAATATGGCTAGTAAGATCCTTAGATTATAAGATATTGGAGCGGATTTGGACTCATACTCCTCAGATCTGATAGATTTGCAACCTTTGTGCATAAATCTGTAAAAAAAATAGATCTAAAATTTTTCTAACTTTGGTTTTGGAGTTTTTATTCATTTTGTTTTATATCTGGGTTTTGGGTATTTTTGTTTTCATTTTGCAAGTGTATATCTAAAAGAAAAGCTTATTTTGAAGCTAGATCTAGACACTGGAGAGCAAGATCTGGCCTCGATACGATTTTGCAAGGACATTATTTAAAATTACTTTCAGTTTAAAGGTTTCAAATTCAGATCTAAGGTCTTTCTGGGAGCCATTTTTAAAACAGAAAAATATTGGTTTGAAATTTAAAATTTTTGGGTTTGTTCTGGGGTTCCTGGGCTATCGTTTGCTGCCCTGAATCCTTTCAAAAAAATTATGCTCCTTCTGTTTGTTTTTTCTTTTGCTACATTTTTCCTTTTCTTGATCTCCTTTCTCCTTTGCATTTTTTATTTCTTTCAATTTACTCCTAAATTTCCTTTTCTCCTTCACGTTTTATCCTTTGGCGTTGGTATTTTCTCTTTGTTCGCCCTCCTCTATCTACTGCATCTTCCTTTTCTCCCTAGCTAGCATCCCCCATTCCCCTCTTCTGTGTGATATCCTATGTTTTTTCTTTCAAATTTCTCTCCCTCGTTGCCATACTCTTGTTGTTTCCTCCCTCTCAGTTTCCTTCGTTTCCTCACACCGCTCCCTTAACCTATGCTTGAACCCCACTCTATCTGCGCATTTCCATTCTCCTTCCAGTCCTTGCCATTCCTTTGCATGCCTTACCCTTTGTTAAGTAAAATTTACTTGGGGTTTGAGTCAAGGTTGACATGGTTAAATAGTAGTGGTTTTGGGCACATGGTATAGTGTACCCATGGTATTATGGTCTGTGGTATTGCATGAAATGGGGCCTATAAAAGGTTGGGAATACCTCATTGTAATAGATCTTGGAGGTGAGTGGTGAAGGCTCACTTGGATATATTGGTCAAGTTTTTGGCCAATGCTAATGAGATCTCATTGGGTTGGGTTTTTCCCCGAATTTAGAGTTTTCCTTGATAGATATTATTTCTATAATATTTATGTGTATTGTTTTTGGTTATTTTATTACTCCTCTCTGTAAATCTCTATAAATCTATGTAATAATTTATCTCTCTGCCGTAAATTTCTTAACAACTGGTATCAGAGTTAAGTTGGCTTCAAAAGGACTTTTTTTTTTGCCAAGGGTTTGTATTGACCTGGTAGATAGAGAGATAATTGAGTTTTGATTATAGGTCTGGATCAAAATCCATATATTATGAAGCAAAGTTGTACACTATTAGGTCATGAGAGATTCAGTGGATGAGGAGGATATGTGCATGTGGATTAATTAATTGATGAACCATGTACCTGAAAATAACGCCTAGATAACTGGTGGTTACAGTGGTTGGTGACCCATGTAATTCGATAGATGGGTTCTCTTTATATGGAAATTGATGTCAGATGTACAAAGATAGCAACAAGGGTAAACAAAAAAAAATGGAGTGAAATGTTTAATTTGCATGTAAATGGGCATACTTTTGTAAGACCTGTTAAGGCATGTGTACCCCTAGGTAATTACCGGTAAAGTATGGGTTAGACCTAGGTAATAGGGGGATGTCAAGTTAATAAACCCCGGGTAAAAACTTTGAAGGGGGTAAGGGCTAGATTGAGCGGGATTGTCTCACTTAGCAAGCTTTAGCTAGATTTAGTCAAGGAACCCCAAGTCAAGTTTAAGGGGGGAATTGTTAGGTAAAATTGACTTGAGGTTTGAGTCAAGGTTGACCTGGTCAAATAGTAGTGGCTTTGGGTACATGGCATAGTGTACCCATGGTATTATAGTCTGTGGTATTGCATGAAAAGGAACCTATAAAAGTTTGGGAATACTTCATTGTAAGAGAGGCCTGGAGGTGAGTGGTGAAGGCTCATTTGGCTGGATTGGTCAGGGTTTTGGCCAATGCTAATGAGATCTCATTGGGTTGGGTTTTTCCCCAAATTTGGGGTTTTCCTTGATAAATATTATGTGTATAATATTTGTGTATTGTTGTTGGTTATTTTATTATTCCTCTCTATAAATCACGGTAAATCTCAGTAATGATTTATCTCTCTATCATAAATTTCTTAACAATCTCCACACTCTACGACTTCTTTCCCTCGACCTGTTGCTCCTCCTCCTCCTCGCCATCCAACCTGCACTCAAAAAGCTTACATCCTCTCCTCCAATGCTTGAAAGCATTCACCTCCATTCAAGGTTTCTTTCTTTTCATTTTTTTTTCATTATCCTTTATTTTAATTCGTTAGGGTTAGTTCTATCACAAAAATAAATAAATAAATTTGAAGATTGAGTAGTTTAGCATCTATATAATTGGCATTGATATTAAATTGTGAAGAAGCTTTTGTTCTCTTTGAGCTATAATTGTATTGACAGATTTGAAGTAAGCTTGTGGTTTAATTGTGATATTGCTGAGAAGTTTATCTTTTAGTCTTTGTCTAGTGAAGTTAACTTTTCATTTGGGTGATTAAGGGCTCTAAAACATATTGTGGCATAAGCGCTTTTAATCCTTGAATATAACTTCATATCATCCTCTAATCATCTCATACATTTGCATATTAAGTTAGTTCTACATAATCAAAATTTACTTCCAAGCATAAGCTTGGTCGATAGAGAAATAGTTACCCATCCATATTTGCTTGAGAAGCCTGCTTTTAATAGTACTTAAAACGTTGACCTTGCAGTCGTCAAAGCCACAACTCTCCACAGCGCCAGAGGCACTGGGTATGTTAGATTTTTAGGAGAGGTATCGTTAATCACACCTTAGTGTGCTTCACCTTATCTTATCTCTGCCAATTAATATGAAATCAAGCTCAATACAGAAAGGATTGAAGGTTTTAAACTTAGATAGGCGTTTAAATAAAATTAACTAAGTTTCTTGCATCTCACATTAACTTTAGGATCTGGATTTCATATAAGATAGTCATTCATCCAAGGAGCAGTTCCAAATCAACTACTTGGTCCTAAATTTCCTAGCAATATAGTTGACTCCATAAGGCACTGGTATCAATTGCTTAAATCTGGTCGAATCCTACAAGTCTTGCTAAATATAAAACAAGTACTTGGTCGCTTCACTGTGTCTCCTGAACTGGTTGGTTCCCAACTAGTTATCCTTATTTCCATTTTTGTAGGGTCTACCCCCCTTAGCCTCCTATCGGGAGACAGCTTAAAAGGAGAGATTGGGGATCAGGGTGTCAACGCCCAATCTGAGTCATTGTTGTGGTGCCTAAAAATTTTGCGTGACAACAGTTTTTGGCATTGTTGTCGAGGACCAATTTATTGGACTTTATCTTTATGACATTTTACATTCATCTCATTAATTTTTCTCATCCTTTCGTATCTCTCTAGGATAAGTTCTTTTTCCTTGGTTCCTTTTACTGACTTTCTTCCTTGCATTTATGTTATTTGAAGTTCGATCTTTTTTCCGAGTGGCAACTCCGCTTCCTTCATCTTCTACAAGAGTGTGTACTAGAAGACATCCAAATAGCTTGGTTAATCATGCTCCTGATCCTGAAAGGGCAAGTATGATTACACAAGCTCTCTTCTTGTACCCTTCTTGTTAATCTCGGACAAGGAGCTCTCTCTAATATCCATTTTCTTTTTCCTAACCCGGTGAAGTAGTAGGATCAAGTTCTTCCACATGCGGCCCAAAGACCACCATTGGCCTCTCTTCCTGAAGATTTAGAGAATCATGGGTGGGTGATGAGACTGAGGAATGCATGAATTGAGATACTTGAGCTTTATAGGTAGGATGCTTCAGAAGCTTAGTCATTGGAACCAAAATCTTTACCTTTTCAAGCTTATTTTAAAGGTTGAATGTAGATTGGGGCTTTTCTATACCTCTTGGCCTACTTCTCCTTCATTACCACCAGCATTTTTCTAAAAAACAGGTGCCTCCTTTGCTATGTGCCCCTCTGAGCTATTTCTTTCCTTTTTCAAGGGGAATTTTACCCTTGTAAGGGTAAGGATTCATCTTACCTTCCCTTTATCTAGTACTTAGGGAATAGTTTGGGGGGCAGTTGCTTCTTATTGTTTTGACTCCCTTGACTTCTTTCTTGAAGATATTAGATCATACCTTTGGTGTAGTTGTGCTTGCATGAAATTTGAAAATTTTTTACAACAATAATCTATATATTCCTCCTATGTTGTTGTTTCTCTATCATGACTGGCCTCCTAGTGAGCAATATTTCATGTTCTTCTTCAGAGAAAGTAGAATATAAGTTTCCCTACCTCTCCTATGTACTTGACCATTGTTCATCGTAATCATCTTCTAAATATAGAGGATGAGGGATCTAATCTGGCTGTTCCTTTCTTTCCCTTGGCAGTATCTATAATGGAGGCCTTATATACTGTGGGTTATATCCCTGACTGTTTCCTTGAGAATTATGTTTGGAGAGACTTTTGTTCTCAATTTCAAATTTTCCAACCTTATGTGACAAAATCCTGATGAGTTTATCCAGCTCCTCCAACTTTAGGTCTAGTGATTCTCTTGTTTGACCAGAGGAGGAAGCGTATTCTTTACCTCTTCTCTTCCCAGTGGTTTCCTTCTTTCCACTTGACTTCCCTGTTGAGGAAAAATTTTCTTCTACTTTAACAGCATCGACTTGGAGTTGATCTAAAGTAGGATAATTCCTTTCCCTTAAGGTAAAACCAAATTAATATTAAAAGGTTCCCAAGTAAGCTACACGAGCAATAGTTGGAGGAGGCTTTATCTTAGTATTCGAGTTGTTATACTGCTTATTGAACCTCTTATTAGATTCTGAGATATCCTCCTTTGGATTCTTCCTGATGACATTGAACTCTATGAGAGGTACTCTTGATTTCTCTTCTCACCCCACTTTTGTGTGAAGTAGGTTTTAAGTTCCTCTCAAGTGGTGATGGAGGCATTTGTTAGGGCTTTAAACCATTTTTTGGCTTCTCCATCAAGGGACTGTACAAAAAGTCTCAGGACCACATCTAATTGTTCTACATTCAGGTTCTCAGCAAAAGCACAGAAGCCTTGAATGTGTTT
Source organism: Pinus taeda (assembly GCA_000404065.3). NCBI lineage: Eukaryota > Viridiplantae > Streptophyta > Pinopsida > Pinales > Pinaceae > Pinus > Pinus taeda. The sequence goes on along the minus strand of APFE031085238.1, from coordinate 265,604 downwards.
CTGAGCAGAATTTTCATCTTCCCCATTAAACCTAGCAAAAAGCTTTAAGTAGTCCTAGGGCATAGCACTTAGGGGCTCAGGTAAATTAAAGGGGAATATTTATTCAACAAAAATCCTGGGACAACCATCTAAATTAAAGGAGGGGGATGAAGATTTAGTTGAGGAACTTGGGTCGAAACCATAGGGTTTTGAGTGGCTGAACTGGAACCAAGGTATGTAAGGATCTTAGGAGCCAATTCTGAATAGTGAGAAATAGTGGGCTGAGAATTGGAGGAGGAAGTTGCAAAGGCTAGTGAGATGGTAACATAGGCAGGGGGAGTTTTCTCTTTCCAGAGTTTCCTAAAAGATAATTTTTCAGGGTCAGATACAGATGGGGCTTTCTGCTGAGAGGTGTCTGAGCATGTATGAGGCCTTTTAAAAGGTAGGGTGATGAATGATAATGAGGGGGTGTGGAGTTGCCAAGGTGATGTGAATTCAATCATAACATACTTCACTCACCTGTATGAAGAGTGCTAAATTTTTCATATCCCAGGGGGGAAATCCGTCAATACGTTCCCCAAAAATGGCACCAGAAGATGTTTTCGCTCCCAAAGACAGCCTTAGATTGCTTATAAGACCAGTGCCTAGGTACATCTAGATCAGTGTGTCTCAAATGATTCTTAAGCAGGATGAGACATCACCCATGTTCTATACACATATATAGGAGGCATGAGTTGGTTCTTTCATCTAAAGATACAAGTCAGGTATTTCAGTATTTCTACACATACATAGTTACCATAAATATAACAGAAAATAGTGGAGGCAGAGCACTTCAAAGGCTTACAGTTTAATCAACTTTGTGGAATAAATGAGAGAAGACAAAGAGAATGGATAAGTCAAAGTATAGAGCTCAAAGCACCAAGAATTATATATTAAAAACATAGAGCCTGAAACAATGAGATTTGCTACAATTATCTGAGTTATAGGTAGATATAATGGACAAAAAAGAAACTGGATGCTATGGTTCATGTAATGCAATTTAAAGATATAATTTTAACCCATCAAATAGGCATGTGGTTTAACAATGCAAATGAATCTGTAGAGAAGTATGAAATACTCTGACATCTATTGTTGCATAAATTCAGAGAAGAAAATACACAAAATGGATGAAAACAAGAAATAACACATTGCAATACTTGAAAGGGGGAATCACCACTACTCCTATGATATTCTGCAAGATCTATGTAACTAAGTGGTACAGTCTCACAAAAATATCAACCTTTCTTTGCATATTTCATAACCTTTATTCAGTGTTGCTACCCCCTATTTATAAGAAGAGGAGGTGTGTTATCAATCATGATATAGTACAAAATATCCCTGGGTCAAGTCTCACTTGGCAAATCACCTTCACGTCTCGGCCAGGGAAGGCTCTATGTCTAAAAATCATCATAAAAACAGTAATTGCCTCAAAGGAAATCACATCACAAGATCACAAAAAAAATGAAACATTAATGCAATATCCCTATGCCCCTCCCTATAATTACTTCGGCTTCAAGTTGCATCTAATTCAAGGTATGGTCTCTTGTGTTGCTCAGCTAACTCTTGTCATTTCTGCCTTTAGTGCCTTCGGCGCCGACCTTGGAAGCGGGTTAAAAAGTGTCATTTCTGAATCAGCCCATACTTGGTTTTGAATGCTTCCTCTTCTTGATTTACTGCTACTGCTTCTTTCAGTGTCGACCCTATCATTTCTTCCTTTAAAGTCCTGATGAACACAATCGGTGCCCTGATCTGGCCTGGGCTTGTGTATTACAGTGTAACATAACAGAATCTCGAGCGCGAGCTTTTATCTCAGAAACAAGTGAAACAAGCGCTTTTTTTTATTTCCCCCTTAGCCCCCCTTATTGTCCCTTTTGTAATTTTCCTCATAGGACTGGGGCCTGGAACCAGGGGCTTAGCCCTTCAGGCACTAAGGCTTTCAATATTTGTGCAGGGGCATTTTTTCTTTTAGAACTAAAATCGCCTTTGATTGCCCCTTACACCGTATTTCTCGATATCTCAGACACGAAATCTTTATGAAATAGACCACAATAATTTATCACACCTGGGGGTCCTCTTTCCTTATCGCAATCACAGCTGGGGAGGAGTATTAGCGGAAGAATAATCCTTTTCTTCGTGTGATAGCCAATCTCGGAGTGATATCATCACTACCACATGTCACCTTATCAGTGCTAACACGTGTCACCTGGAAATGGCCCCATTTGACCCCTGAAAACACTTAAACTAAGTGACATGTGTGCACCCATACTGCCACATCACTAATAACGTCAGTTTCCATGTCAGCTCTGAGGACCAATCATATGTCGCCATGTGGCCCCATTGAGGAGAGAGAAAAGGCCTGCCCGGCCCTATTTTCGCATGCATTTCCTATGTAAATGAATTTCAGCCCTCCCCGACGATTTAACATTATATCATAAATCAACAATAACGTAAGGTTTTGGAGTGTGCGGGACTGCGATGTTGCAGATCGCGTTACTCCAGGACCTCCGAGATATACTGTGAAGTTGAGGGATTGCGATGTTACAATATCACGTTACTGCAGGACCTAGTATGCAAGAGTGCGAGATTTACTGTATTCTGCCACATGGAGGAGAGAGAAAGGGCCCACCTGTCCATGTTTTTGTTTTGCATTTCCTTTGTAAATTATTCTCAGCCTCCCCGGTGATGTAACACTACATCGCACAATCGCCCCCCCACAAATTTTTTAGAGTGGTAGCCCTTTGCTCCACTAATATGCCGATGCGCCAATCGTCGATATTGCGAGATGTTCTGTGTGTGAGGCCCCCGACTGTCGATATGCCAATAAATGCTCTGCTCGGACCTGCCAATTGCCAATATGCGATATCAGCGATCGAAGGATCGTTGTTTTTGTACCCCGTCAATTTCCCTTTCCTGCCAGAAAGCCCGATCTGCAATTGTGATTTGTGTCAGACCTCCGATTGCGATAATGATCATGAAGATATTATAAATCCTACTCCTAGGAATGTTGTTTCTTTAGAGCATCACTTTGATCAACATGATGCCACAAAGATGAAAGAGGAAAATGAAATGGATTCAGATGAATTCATCGAAGTAAACATTGGTACCTCTAGTGATCCCAATATTATCAAAATTGGTAAAGGTACTAATGAAGAAGAAAGGAAAAAGTTAACCAATTTACTTCATGAATATTAGTATGTTTTAGCATTTTCTTATGATGAATTAAAATGTTATAGGGAACATGTCATAGAGCACACTATCCCTTCAAAAGATGAAAATGCTAAACCCTTTCGTCAAAATCTTAGACAAATAAATCCTAAGTTAGCCCCTTTAGTTCAAAAGGAGCTTTAAAAGATGCTTGCAATAGGAATTATTGCTCAAATTATGCATTCAACATGGTGTTCCAACTTGGTGATTGTTAGGAAAAAGAACGGTACAATTATACTTTGTGTCGATTTTTGAAACCTCAACCTAGCATGTAAAAATGATAATTACCCTTTGTCAAACATGGAGACAATGCTGCAAAGAGTAACTGGTTTTGGAATGATGCCATTACTAGATGGTTTTTTTGGATATCATCAAGTATGGGTTAAGAAAGAGGATCATCACAAAACTACACTCACCACACCATGGGGTACTTTTGAATATATTAGAATTTCATTTGGGTTAACCAATGTTGGGGCTACTTTTCAAGGGCTATGGAATATGCATTTAAGGGTTTAATTGGGAAAATTATTGAAATTTATTTGGATGTTCTTACTATTCTTTCTAAGGATGGTATTAGTCATATAGGTCATCTTATGCAATTTTTTGATAAATGTAGAGAGTTTTGGATTTCCTTAAATCCGGCTATCTATTTTTGGAGTAACTGAATGGAAATTACTTGGTCATATCATTTCTAAAGATGGAATCAAGATTCATCCTGAAAGAGTTGAGGCAATCCAAAAGATTTCTCCCTCATAATTTTAAATCCCTTCAATCTTTTCTTGGAAAAACAAATTTTCTTAGAATATTTATTCTGAATTACGTAGACGTAGCAAAGCCTATTCAAAAACTTTTGAAGAAGGATGTAAATTTTGTATGGAAAGAAGATGATAAAAATGATTTTCAAGAAATCAAGGGTGATATTTCCAAAGCTCATGTTTTAGTTAGTCTTGATTATTCGAAGGATTTCATGATTTTCTCTTTCGCTTCTAAAGTTACCACTGCTGGTGTCTTATTACAAAAAAATAAGGATGGTCATGAGTAGCCTACTTTTTTCATAAGTAGAGCGCTTCAAAATTATGAATTAAATTACACTACCCTAGAAAATCATGCATATGCCTTAGTTAAATCTCTTAAGCATTTCAGAACTTATGTGGGTTATTCCAAAATCATTACTTTTGTCCCACATTCTTTGGTTAAAGATATATTAAATAAAATTGATTTCTTAGGGACCTGTGCTAGATGGGTTACTAAAGTCCAAGAATATGACTTAGAGATTATACCCACCAAGTTAGTCAAAGGTCAAGGCTTGGCTGAAATGATGATCGAAGGTAATGAGAAAGCTCTTGGTTTGATTTGTCTTAACGATTCATCTTCGCCTGAGCTACAAAGATTAGAAGAGCATGAACAAGGATATTATTTATTACTTGTTAAATGTTACATGTCCTAACCATTCAGTTGCTCATAGAAGATGGTCTCTTAGATTAAAAGCCACTAAGTATTGCCTCATGAAGGATGGCCTTGGATGGAGAAATCCTAAAGGCATAGTACTTAGGTGTGTTGATGAAATTGAGTCTAATAAGTTGATTTATGAGTTTCATTCATGATTTTGTGGTGGTTATTATGCTGCTAGAACTATTTCCCACAAAATTCTAAGAGCTAGTTATTATTGGCCTTCAATAATTTCTAATGTACATAAGTTTGCTAGAAGTTTCCAAGCCTATCAACTATTCACTGGGAAATAGAATCTTGTTTCTCTGTCATTACAACATGTGGTTGTGGAGGCTCCTTTTCAACATTGGGGTATGGACTTCATTGGGAAGTTTCATGAAAATTATAGCAATGGCTACTCATGGATTTTGACTGCTACTAATTATTTCACTAAATGGGTAGAAATCATCCCTGCTAAGAATGCCACTGAAAAGATAATTATGGACTTCATTGAAAATAATATCATTATTAGAGTTGGTGTCCCAACTAAGATTACTATTGATAATGCCAAGGGTTTTAGTTCTTTGTAGTTTTCATCTTTTTGCTTCAAGTATGGAATTGTAGATTATCTCATTCATCTAATTACTATCCTCATGGCAATGGCCTTGCTGAATCAAGTAATAAAAATCTTATAACCATTATCAAGAAGATAGTAAGAGATAATAAGCGATCTTGGGACAGTAAAATCAAGTATGATTTATGGGCAGATAGGATTACGAAAAAGAAAGTTAATAGTAAAATTCCATTTGAATTAGTTTATGGCTTGGATGTAACTTTACCTATGCACCTTAAATTACCATCTTATCAACTCTTTCAGCATTTTTCTACTGATAAAGATGTTTTCCAAAACAGAATCGATCAGAGTGTGGAGTTGGATGAAACTCATAGGAAACTTTTTGATAATATGTGTAAAAGTCAATCTAACATTAAGAAAGCTTTGATAAATCATCTCGGTCTAGATCTTTGTGGCTTGGAGATATGGTACTTCTTTGGGATCGCAAGAATGAAAACCTAGGAAAACATAAGAAGTTTGACAGTTTGTGGTTGGGATTGTACATTATTTAAGACATCACTAGGTCAAATTCATTCCCTTGATAAGGTTGGATGGTGAACCACTTGACTTACCTGCAAATGGCCAAATTCTCAAGCTATTCTTCAAAGATGACATCTGATGCCATGGGGCATCCTTTGTATTGTATTTCTAACCCCACACCTTGTCATTTCAAAATTTCATTTCTCTTTTAGGATTAGATTTACTTTTCAAGTTAATAAAATTATTGATAAGTTTTTATTTCATGTTCTTAATGTTGTATGATGATATTTGGATGGATGCTACTTATGTAATTTTGTATGTTTCTTGGATGAAGATTCAGGATTCTTACATTATTTCGATGAAGAAAAGTGTCCCAAAGTAGAGCCAGATGTTGACCACTATGTGTCAAAGACCCCATGGCAGTACACCCCTTTTTTTGCAAAATGGATCTATCATGTTCTTCACATCATTCAAATTTTCATCATCAGTTGGCAGTTTGTTAAAGATGTAAACCCATTATGCATGGTTATAATGTAAATGATCTTAGTAAGACCATCATGAATGTAAAAACCTAGGCAAGCATGGTATTTTGATGATGAATTCTAATTTAGGAGGTTTTTTGTATCACTGATTCATTTGTGTCTCTAGACACAAATGATAGGCAAAGTTTTTCTCTCCAACCTCACCCCAAAGCTAGGTGGATTTTGTCGTCAAGATATTAAGTGAGTCCTAGTGTTTTTTATCGAGTCTTTGTAAAAGTAATTTGGAATAATCCTAGCTAATTGGCTAGATTATTTTATTACAGATTATTTGGTCCACTAGGTCATATTTTGCATTACAAAATGGGTAAATGTTGAGGTCTATAATGAATGGGTGTCCCCCCTTCATGTACTAAATTATAAAATCTTCATGTAAAAAATATTTAGTGCATGGTCTGTCATAATTAGACACAATGGCTAAATATTAGAGGGTTGGAAAAATTATTAATCCCCTCATCAGTGAATTAATTAAATTTATGGCAAAATTAAATTAAATCCTAAGTCGTAATTTTAATTAATTTTGTGTCCTAGGTAAAATTTAATTCTCCAATGGTGAAATTCGTGGGTTTTAAAGAAGTTAATTTTGGAGCTCCCCAGCTAAGGGAATATTGAGAAAAAAACAAAAAACAAAAAACAAAAATTGGACCCTTGGGCCTTGGTGGTTAAGTCAAAGTCAAAATTTTGAGGAAATTAACTCAAAATAATTAATTTTGAATTAATTAAAAATCAATTAAATGATAAATTTGATTTTTCATCAAAAAATAAATAATTTTGACGGTGATTATTAAATATTAATTAAATATTTATGAACGGTTGAGATTAATTTGACAGAGATCAAGCCAACTAGTCATTAGATATTTTACCAATAAATTAGAGGTGAGTGTCATTTTGTCTTTTCATCCGATCTTTGAATTGTGTACTAAGCTCTCTTGTATACTTTTCTAAATTAATAAAAAATTCTTTGTGGTTTCAACGTGTGATGGCGTTTCTCTTCATGAATCTATGGTAATATTGTTTTAATTTCTACTTAATATTATGTGAAAAATATCAATCAATAGCACTCTTAAAATAATCTGAATACTGGTATCTTATTCAATTTGTTGGATCTAGGGTAACATCTTTAATTTTGATCGAAGTAGCAGGTATCTCTATTTATTCATAATTTCATTGGTGTTCTATTTCTCCATTTGGTTTGATGGTTGATCTAGTGTTTGCAGGAGATCTCTCATGTTTTCGTTGAGCGTGTGGGGATAGTCCTAGGTTGGACCAGCCAACTCTCAGCATATATTTTCTGAGGAGCCTACCTCATTTAAGCACTGGGACTTATCTCAAGATAAATTCTTTTTCTGTAAGGTATTTTTGGGCTAGTACCTCTCCAAAAACTAAAATTTATCTTTTAAATATCTTATGGAGAAATTGATAAATATGGCTAGTAAGAGTCATATATTAGCATATCTGGGAGCAGAGTTGGACTCATACTCGTCAGATCTGATAAATATGCAACCTTTGTGCATAGATCTGTAAAAAAAAAAAAAAAAAAAAAATCTGAAATTTTTCTAGCTTGGGTTTTGGGGTTTTTATTCATTTTGTTTTATATATGGGTTCAAGGTATTTTTGTTTTCATTTTGCAGGTGTGGATCTAAAAGAGAAGTTTAATTTGAAGCCAGATCTAGACCCTCGAAGGCAAGATCTGGCCTCAATACCATTTTGTAGGGACATTATTTGAAATTACTTTCAGTCTAAGGGTTTCAAATTCGGATCTAAGGTATTTTTGGGAGCCATTTTTAAAGAAGAAATATATTGGTTTGAAATTTAAATTTTATGGGTTTGTTCTAGGTTCTTGGGCTACCGTTTGTTGCCCTGAAGCCTTTCAAAATTTCACTTTTCCTTTTGTATGTTTTTTATTTCATTGTGTTTTTCCTTTTCTTCAGCTCCTTTCTCCTCTACATTTTTTTCTTGTTCTTTTTCTTTCAATCTACTTCCCGAATTTCCTTTTCTTCTTCACATTTATCTTTTTGTGTCAATTTTTTCTCTCTATTCTCTCTCCTGTCTGTTGTGTCTTCCTTTCCTCCCCCAGCTCACATCCCCTGTTCCCCTCTTTTGGGTGATCTCCTTTATGTGTTTTCTTTCAAACCTCTCTCCCTCGCTATCATACTCTTCTTGTGTCCTTCCTCTCAATTTCCTATGTTTCCTCACGCTGCTCCCTTAACATGTGCGTGATCCCCTCTCTACATGTGTGCTTCCATTCTCCTCACAATCCTCACCCTTCCTTTGCGTGTCTTACCCTACCTCTACGCTCCGCGGCTTCTTACCCTCGACCTACTGCTCCTCCTCCTTATCGCCATCCGACCTGCACTCAAAAAACTTATATCCCCTCCTCCACCACTCAGAAGCCTTCACCTCCATTCACAATTTATTTCTTTTCATTTTTTTTCATTAGCCTTTGTTTTAATTCATTAGGGTTAGGTTTTAATTTGTTTTAATTTTTGTTCTTTATTTAATTTTTGTTCATTATATATATATATATATATATATATATATATATATATATAAATACTATATATATATATATAATATATATATATATATATAGATTAGATATTATAATATTGATTTTCAGGTGTGGCTTTATTTTAATTTTCTGAAAAGTTGGATTTCTTTTCATTTTTTTTAATTTTGTTTGGATTTTGTTTAAATCAAAAAGAAAACTTCAAAAAAATGATTTTTATTTGTGCCTTTTAATTTTGTAAAGGAAGGCTTTAATATTTCAAGTTAAAAAAATTTTGTGGCCTCTACCCCATTAAAAATTTTATTAACTAAGCCTTTTCTCACATTTTTCCACATCCAAATTTCAACCATCATTTCATAAACTTTATCACATTAAAATTTATGAAGGAATAATTAAATTTTTAATCTAAAATTCTTTTTGGGATTTTTTTTTCCCTTTGGAAAAAACATAATTTTCATTGATATATAAAAATTACATGTTGTATATGCATGAGCATATGCTGTATGTGACAGTGCCTGTCAATTTCAAAAAGAAATCCAAAAAATTTGATGCCTTTCTTCCATGCAGGGAGGCATCCATTTCTGAAATGATCGTCATATTTTTTTTGTCAAAAAAATAAATAAATAAAACATATGGTTATCTACAGGTGGTAAACAAAAAACCATGATCTAAGCTCCCTGAGAGCTTGTTGTAGCATCTGTGTCCATAAAGGGTCGGTGGCAGTATTGGTAGAAATTTCCCTCTCTATGTTCCTAGATCATCTAAGTGCCAGATGGCCTGTGCGCAGCTTCTTTCGATAATCTGTCAGCATCTACATTTTGCTCCCTAAAAATGTGATGACATGTAAATGAGTCAAAAGCAGTAATAAGACGGTGGGCCTCTTTCAGAATGTGTAACAAAGTGTATGTTGAGCATCTAGATTTTTTGTTTATCCAATCAAAAACTATTTTTGAGTCACCAAAGAGTTGAAGGTCTCGGCATTGGATTTGTAAAGCATGTTGGATGAAGAATTTTGCAGAGGATATTTCTGCAAAATTATTAGTGCCTCCCCCTAAACCCATCTGTATGTGGAGGGAATGAGAGACCGAGAGATTTAGTATGGCTCCTCCCCCGCATTTGTCCTCTTGGGTAGACCCGTCAAAATAAGCCCATGGCTTTGAATGGTCTATGGATTCGGGAATGATGGTTCTGGTTTGGGATTTTTCCTCGTCATCAGGTACGATGGAATAGTCATAGATGATATGAGAAGTAATGGAGGGCCAGTGCGGCAAGGAGTTTTGGAAGATGAGGTTGTTTCGGGCTATCCATAGTCCCCAACAAATAATTAAAGGCAGATTTCTAAGTTTTGTGGTCAAGTGCTTGTCCACCAATTCAACTAAGCTTCCTTTACGAAAGCGCCTTGCCACCTTGTCAGGAAAGAAATCACTAATGAGATCAAAATCCAAATTTCTCGGGCAACCAGACATTCAATAAAAAGATGAGTGGAAGATTCATTGTTGCATTTACATGGGTGACACCAGAAGGGGCCATGATGAGCTCGCTTAAGCGGGTTAGCTCCAGTGGGGATTTTTTTCTTTAGAATGGTCCATATGAGAATTTTGCTCCTGGAGGGGGGGATTTTAGCTTCCATAGGTGCTTCCACCATGATTCTAGGACCTGTGGGTGACGATCATCAGCTAGTACTAGATATCCCTCCTTTGGGTGTATCTTCCTACTTTTGAGAGTGCCCAGACAACTTCATTTTCATCCTCACCAATCCTAATATGTGCCTCAGTGAGGGCCCTGATGAAGGTATTCCATTATTGAGTCCATTGATGGGGAATGTTTAATCTCTGGGCCAATTTCCAAGCTTGTTGAAAAGGGGTGGAGTGCTCCATATCTGCTATATGACCAATATGGGTAATGTTGTTGTCCCTAAGGAAATATCGAAGGTCGTCAGGCAGCCTATGTAAGTTTCCACATCCAATCCAAGGATCCCAACCAATCCTTACTTTCATTCCGGACTGAATTTTCCATGTAATGTCGTCCTTAATGATGTTAAGTGAATTTGTTACTACCTTACATATAATGGAGGCCTCTGATTGTAATCTCTGCAGTTGACTTATCCAATCCATCAGATTTAAGGGGGCAATATATTTTGAACAGGCCACCCTGGTCCATAAGATGTTTGTTGTAAGAAGATGCCATCCTAGTTTTGCCGCCAAAGCTGATGAGAAGTCTTCTAATTTCTTAATGCCCCATCCGCCCCATTTCTTGGGCAAAGTTAGGGCCTCTCACTTTACCCATGTGAAGATTCTTCCTGTTTGTTTTCCTTTCTAAAGGAATATGTAGCATAAAGCCTGAATTCTGAATAGAATAGCCCTGGGGATCAAAGCTAGTGACATCCAGAAAACCGGGGTGGCCTCGAGGACAGCTTTAATGAGCGTGAATCTGCCTGCCCTGGAAAGGTATTTGTGGTACCAAATGTTTAATATTTTCTCCATTTTGGAGATTAGTCAGGTCCAATCGGCAATCTTGTACCCTAGAGGTTTCAGCTTGTAGCCCAAATATCTAAGACCATCCTTCAGCTTGAGAAGAGTGTATTAGAATCTTTTCAGTACATAATGGATTTCATGGGGGGAACATCCAGTCTCTGTGAGGGTTGACTTGTTGCAATTGACAATCATACCCGTGGTTGTTTGGAATAATGCAATTGTGTTCCTCATGTTTGTTAAGTCTCCAATGCTTCCATTGAGGAAAAGAAGAACATCGTCCACAAATAATAGATGTGTCAAGATGTAATCATCTGTGATTTTTATTCCCTTTAGTCTGCCTCTTATGAATTCTTCTTTAACCAGCCTGCTGAGACCTTCCATTATCAGTAGGAACAGAAAAGGGGATAGGGGGCACCCATGTTGAAGACCTATTTCAAAATTAAAAAAAAAAAGGAAGTTGCCCCGTTGATCAGCACATTGAAAGGTATGTTAGTGATGCAACTCATGATCCATTTTATGATATAAAAGGGGAATCCTAGGTGGGTCAAGAGCATTCTAATATATAACGAGTTTTCTTTATCAAAAGCTTTTGAGAGGCCTACCTTTAGGATCATACCTTTGATTTTCTTGGAGTGCAGAGAGTGTAGCACCTCCTTCGCAGTTCCCACTGCTTCATGAATTTGTCGATCTTGTAGAAAGGCAAATTCCTATGGAAAAATGTACTTGGATAAAATGGGCCGCATCCAGTTTGCAATAATCTTTGCCACAATCTTATAGATTCAGTTACATAAAGATATAGGTTTGTAGTCATCAAAGGTGGAAGGGTTGTTGTATTTTGGAATGACGGAAATGAAAGTGGAGTTGAAGGATTCAGGAATCTTTCCACTAGTTCTGGAGTTTTCAATGACTTTTAGAAGGTCCTCCCCTAGAGTATCAAAAAAATCTGAGTAAAATTTGATCGCCCAGTCGTCCGGTTCTAGGCTCTTCTCCTTCTTAAACCATTTGATCATGGTTTCTAATTCCCTGATAGTAATCTCCTTTGTCAGTTCCATGCTTGCCTTTTGATCCACAAATCGAGGGAATAGTTGGGCTACTTGTATAATTTTGGCTACATTAGCATCAAGGGCGCTCTGTAGGTCTGTTTAAAGTGTGAGTTTGCTAAGGAAGCCAGCTTAGGGAAAGTATTCACAATGTGACCTTGCTCATTTGAGAGTTTCCAGATGGTGTTGATGGTTTTCCTACCATTTGCAAAAACTTGTGATAGAACCTTGTGTTGTCATCACCCTCGAGCAACCAAGTCACCCTACTTCTAAATCGCTAGACTTCCTCATGATCCTTAAGAATTCTCCTTTTGGTGGTATATAGCTCCGTCAGCCTATTTCTTTGATCGATCACTTTGTATGCCCCTACCAGGTATTTTTCAATCTCAGCGATTTCCTTCTCGACATTCAATAGAGATTGATCATCTTTTATTCTCTTATTGTGTGCCCAGGCTTTTGATAGTTTCTTCAGCTCTGTGAGGTTGTGAGTGAAAACCTCTGATATGTTCCCACCCACACCTAGGGGATGCACCCTCTAGTATTCATTGATCATCTGATTATAAGTGGGGTCTTTTAGCTAAGAGGAGTTGAACTTGTAAGGTCGATTAGGCTTTCGAGGACCCCCACTAATTTCCATGAAGATAGGTAAGTGATTAGAGACCCCTCTCGATCCCACCCATTGTCTATGGAGAAGACCCAAGGTCAAAAGTCCTTCCTTAATAAGGAAACGATCAAGTCTTTGAGCAAGACAATCCTCTCTGGCCCTATTGTTCCTCCAGGTAGGTGTGAGCTTGGCAGAGGGGATGTCCAATAGATTATGGGAGTCCATCATATTCTCAAAATAGGCAAATAAGGGGTCCTATTGTGCATGATGCCCCCATGACTCAAAGTGTCCTATGGAGAATTTTAAGTCCCCTCCCATAATTAAATAATCATTCTGAAAAACTTTTGAACCAAGGAGATGGTCCCAGAAGGTAGGCCTTTGTTGGCAAGGCCCATAAACATTAATGACTCAAAATTCCAAGCCCAAATCAATTGAGAAGAGGTCTACCCCTATGTGCTAAAGTCCTCCCTAAAAGTTATATAATTTTAAGGTGCAGGAGTTGTATCCTAGAGCAAGGCCTCTTGATCTTCCATTAGCATCTATTCCTATGAAATTCCATCTAGGGAACATGGCCTCGAGGAGGTGAGTAATGGTGTCAGCATAACCCAGAGTTTCTTGGAGAAGGATGATATCAACGGGAGAGGTATGGAACAGTTCGTGGAAGGCTAGTTTTTTTTTTTTTTCAGGTCTAGCCAACCCTCTGCAATTGAAGGAGGCAATCTTCATCGAGGGGGAGGGGGGGGTTCAAATGAGGGGTTCAAAGCTCTAAGTGCCCCGTGAATGGTTGATTGCTTTCCCAAGGAAATTTCACCTCCAACTCAAAATTGAGCCTTTGAGAGGGAGGAGGGTCGACCCCACGGAAGCTTGAGAGGAAAGGGGGTTAAAGAGGGATCAAGGCCGATATAATCCTGGGTTATTATCTTCTACTTAGCCTTTGATCAGGTCTGGTACCAAGGGGAAAGAGGACCAGCTACAGGAATAGGTGTGAATTCGGGGGGGGAAGGGGGTGTTGGGATGGCTTCAAAAGAGGTGAGAAAAGATGAGGGAGAGGGGGCAACCAGAGGGGATTGTGAGGGAGGGTTTACAATTTATTTTAAAGAACAATCTACAGGAAATTCATTTAATCCATAAATATCATGATTACAAGAGGGAGTAGGAGAGATTGGTCGTTTACTTGAAGAAACCACCGACCCAGCAGCCGCTCTTGCCCTGGTGAGAGGAGGGGAGGGAGGTCGAAGCGGAGGCCTACCATGTTTCTTTGGGGTCCCCTGTGAGAGAGACATGTCCAGTTGAGGAGGATCACTTTGAATCCCATCATCCGTGTTATGGGGTTGCTCCCCCTGATCATGGTCTGTCTTTGGGGGAATTTTCCTCCCAGCTTTTCCCCTATCCTTGTTTTTGTTGAGATGGTAGTCCTTAAAGAGATGCCCAACCTTATGGCATCTCCTGCATCTGAATGGAACCTCTTCATAGTACAAGTTCTGCCTTCGAGAGAAATTCCTCCATTACATTGTGATATATCCCTGAAGCCCATCATTGGTGTCAATGTGTACCAAAATTCTTGCATACGCCATTCTTCCTGTCGAGAGATAGGTCTTGTCATATTCTAGATAGGTCCCTAGAAACTTCCCAATACGCCTAAAGATGTCTTCTAACCAAAACTGAAGAGGAAGGCCAGATAGTCTAACCCAGAGAGGGCTAGTGCCAAGTTATTCTCTTTCTCGGTCGAAAAGTGGTGTCCATCTCCAAAGGAGGATAGGGTCTTGTTCAATATGCCAAACTGCTAAAAGAACGTAGTTGGTATGCTTTTCCCTAGAAAAATGAAGCGTGAACCATCCTTTAACAAAATTCTGAACCACCTGTGGTTCGGCTAGATGATGCCCCCAAACCTCTATGGCCCACTGCTTCAATCTAGTAGCGTTGTAAAAATGGCCCTCAACTCTTCCAACCAGCACTTGCTCAGTTATGTCCATCGCCTCACTCCACTCAAAATCCTCGCCCAAACTCAAGAAAACCTCCAAACCTTTTGGTCTTAGGACCCTTTACTTCTTTACTTTCTGGGTTCCTTCATCCGGTATGGGGTTCTAATGGGTTTCTCAAGAAGTGTTAGTCTCAGGTGCAGGGTCGTCCAAGGGAGGATTAGTGGGAAAAACCCCCAAGATGGGTGGGATTTCTATCTAGTCAATTTAACATCTTAAATTGCTCTACATAAATTATCAATCCAGGTATCGTAAACTGATGAAGTGTGGTGTACCATATGTGCTTAGTTAACCTTTTTCTTCTTCGTTGTTTTATAGATTTTATTTTGTTTTGGGGCTTTGTTCTTGTTGATCTCCTAAAGTATCTAATGCAAATGGAAATCCTATTCTAAGGTCTTAAGAATACTTTTAAAGGTCAAGTATGTATGTATATTTCAAGACAAGGTCTATGTCCCTAATGGTAACTTCCAAAACTTAGCACTTCAAAAGATCTTAAAACATGTTATTGATGGAATTAGTACTTAAACAAAAGTGTAAGTATGCAGCTACTTTAATCAAGCAAAAGATGAAATACTGATCATGAAATCACTATAACTGTTGTTGTCTAAATATAAGAGAAATGAATTAAGCTACTACACTCAAAGAAATCCAAAAATTGCAAGTAAAGTAAAGCTAAAATCAAATTGCATCAACTCATATTCTGACCCCTCGCCATTAGTCTCTCTATGGCTTTCGGAGGTAATCATAAACAACTTGAGCAATCTGATATCTATTTGTAGAAAAGTAAACTTAAAATCAAATTACATCAACTCATATTCTGACCCCTCGCCATTAGTCTCGCTATGGCTTTTGGAGGTAATCATAAACAACTTTAGCAATCTGATATCTAATTTGCAGAAAAGTAAACTAACATCAAATTATACACTCATACTTCAATCCCTCACCATTAGTCTCGCTATGGGTTTCGGAGGTAAATGATAATGACATGAGCAATTTAATATCTAATTTGCAGAAAAATAAACTAATATCAAATTACACACTCATACTTCAATCCCTCACCATTAGTCTCGCTATGGCTTTCGGAGGTAACTGATAATGTCATGAGTAATATAATATCTAAGCCAACCAATAAAGCCAATGAACATAACTAAAATAAACAAAACAGAGCTGGAATTAAAAACTAAGAAATGTAAGTCAGCAAAAAGATAAAACTGATTCCATGTCATTAATCATTGTAAAACTATGTGCAAATGCTCGGGCTGCCTACTGTAATCTGGAACAAATACACTGATCAGCATTAACAGCAATGGAAAGCATGCAAAATTATCGACAAAAATAAAACGTTGGTACCATAAGAAATGCAATATATACAAGTGAATAACTATGGCATAATGAACGTAAAAACACAGCATGTAACTATACAGCAATAAACAAAACCTCGGTGTGTGCAAGGGCCCTCTGCACAACCTCGGGCAACAGCTATCAACCACGAATTATGCTCAGAAACAGAGTCTTCTCATATATTCAGAATGCAGTCATAACGACGAAACAATGTCACAGTATAGTGGGCTCGTTAACAGTGAACAATACATTCAAAAAGACTAACTATGATGCGTATGGAGACGCATTATTTATAACAGAAAGCTACATAACTGATTTCCTAAAAACCGTGCTGACAGAGGACACGTGAACGACAACGTCCACGGATCTAGCATCATGGCTGCCGAGATGATGCAATCTAATGAAAACGGCTTGTTGGATTTACATCGTGGGCAGCCTACAGGTGTCAGCGTGCCTCCAGAAGTCTAGAAACGGTCACGGAAATCTTTCACGTGCCTGGAAACAGAGTCCTGTTACTGTGGGATTCTTCCGTTGACCACCGCTTGACCACCGTTGACTATGGCCTCTTCTGACGAATCCAGCTAGACCAATGGGACACGAACCATGTCCACATCATTTCCAACTTGCCCATGTGACTCGATTTGCCTGAAGACACCTGCAATATAGACTTTAACAAAAACAGCTGCGGAAAGTTGACCCAGGTGGGGAAAGTGACAAGATTTCGCAGCTCATAAGCAAAAATCTAGTTCAAACGACAACACAAAGACATAGTCAAGAAACCACTTTAATTACTCTTTTATAACTAATATGCAATGATATTGACAGCTTAGGAGGTTCAGGTAAATGTAAAGAAGCTAGAAAAAGGTGTAGGAAAGATGCAAGTTTGGGACTCAACATACCCCCACTGTGAAGGTGTTGCATGTCCCCATGCAACCAAAAATTTGACTATCCCCCCTTCAAACCATATGTTCTGAAACTTCTGCCAGTACATCCAGCCCCCTTCCTCTCTTTCTTGGTGCTACTAACATCTTGGGGTTCTTCATCAAGCATCTGAATTTAAGATTAATCAGGGCTCTACTTATCTTCTTGCACTTTTTCTTCAATTTCTTGTTCTTTTCTACCATAGTCCAAGATGTAGCATGTATTGTCATGAATGATCTTATCCAGTCTACTCTACTCCTTTAATGCTTCATTTTCATGTTTAATATGTCTGTTTAGGACCTCTAACTCAAAAAAAATTGTTCCAATGACTTGATTTGAGCTTCTTGTGCTGGATGAGGTATGGATGAAGAGCTTGGTTCTGTGGCCTTCTTTTCCAGGGATTCTATATAATCATACATCTCTTGTTGATTCGAGTCTATCTCGGGCGAAGTTTTCCTTGGGCTGACCCCAAAGTCTTGTTGAGGAGGACTGATTTCATAGCCTGACCGAGAAGGACTCATGTCAATATCTGGAGGACTGGTTTCAATGTTTGACTGAGAATGAGGTGGACTACGGCCTGTTGGAGATTGTTCTGGTGTTCCTCCCAAGTCAATAAAATGGGGTCCTTTTGTTTGTGTTTTCCTCCACTTTCCCTTAAGCCTGATGCTTCTTCTTAAATGCTGTGGGCTAATGCTCTCTTCCTCAATACTCTGTTTTCCTTTTTCTTTCTCCCTGGCTGCAATTGATTGTCCTTGGAGGTGAGTTAGCCTTTCAGACAGTGGCTGGTGGTCCTCTTCTAAAGAGGGTTCTGGTGTTTGGTAAACATCCTCTATGTTTTTCTTCTCTTTCAATTTCTTTTGCCTTTTATCCTTGGTTCTTTTCAGCTTCTTTTCTTGATCAACTTCTTTGGTTTTGCTAATAGGAGGGTTTTGAATTCTTATACTAGTTTCCCTTTTCCTATTTTTCCTTATTGTACTGCTCTCGGGCACTTCAGGTGGATCTTGAAAATAATTTCTCACTAAAAACCGTTCCCAGGTATCCATTTTTTTCCTCAATTGGTCTTCAATTAAAATCTTTACCAGCCCATGATGATATAAGTGGGGCTCTATATCCTCTATATTCTTTTGGACTGTTGTAGCCATCTTTTTCAAGCTCAGCAATAAAAAGTAAGGTAGATTTAGGGTTTGATTCTCTAAAAAGTTAAAGTTCATTAACAGTCGAGTATGATACATATACATTGCTCCAAAACGACCCTCACACGTAATGAACTTTTGAATAACCAACAGTAAACTGGCCCATTTCTCTTCTAAGGCATGAACAGGAATTCCTCTTTTGAATATAGTCACATCCATACCTGGGTTACGTAGGATCACTCTCCAAGCTTCCTCGCCAATGCTCTTGTTTTTGAACCAGCGTTCACCTTCTTGAGGGAGTTCTATAGCAGCTGCTATGGATGCTTCTGTAACTGTAAACTTGAAGTCCCCAATTTCCACCTCCAGGCCGTTGAAAGACCTCGCAAAAGCTTTTGTAACCTCCTTATTGTACCCTTTAAACTTTTGAATAAACCGAAGCCATTTTGCCTTTTTCAATATGTTCTTGACTTGCGGGTATCCTTCCATAAATTTGGGTCCCTCTGGTTCTGCCCTCAACAACCGACCCATTCTTTCCTTTTGTTCTATAATTTGTCTGCGTGAGAAGGGTTTAGCGGAGGTGAGACGGCTGGACTAGCGGGAATGAACAGGGTTTATGGAGAAAACCGGTGACTACAAGCGAAAAACAGAGGACAGGCAGCAAAACAGAGGACAGACAGCAAAACAGAGGTCAGGCAGCCGAGGTGAATTCACGGAATAGAGCGGAGTCTTATGTGAATGAGGTGGTAATGTTGCCGTGGCTTCAAAAAACAGTAGGGCAGTGATGGCAGAATTTTTAAAATGGACGGCTGTGGAGTAGACATAAGCACATTAATGAAATGGTTGCGGAATCTATGTGGTGGAGGAGAACCGTAATCAAATCAACCACGTCTCATAATTACAGGTGGAGTGTGAAAATGAATCCAAATTTGCGTTAGATCCGAGAATTAATCATGAGGCCGTTGGAAAAATAAATGTATGATTCGTGGAGGAATGTCGTGGAATGAAATGGTTATGCAGGCTATCATGCTAATCATTGCATATAGTTGAGCTTGTGATTTAATAACTATGCAAAAATGCGTTTTGAATGCCATTTGAAATAAAAATTTTCTCATACCTTGGAATGTTTGCCACTTGTTGTCCATAACCTTTGATCAGCTGCCTTGTTGATGCCTATAGGTGCCCCATGTCCTCGGTCATACCTGCATTTTTTTTTTATTATTTTTGCCTATCATCTAACTGCCAATGTTAAATCACAGGGTGTTGGCTGCGGAAACACAACTGGCTGCGGAATCAGTGAACAGCTGCAGAAATTGACTCAACAATCTTATAACTGAATGAGATGGATA
Organism: Pinus taeda; assembly: GCA_000404065.3. Lineage (NCBI taxonomy): Eukaryota > Viridiplantae > Streptophyta > Pinopsida > Pinales > Pinaceae > Pinus > Pinus taeda. Next base: position 245,975 of record APFE031085238.1, on the reverse strand, counting down.
CATGATGATTGACTGACTGAAAATGGTCATAAAGCTTTTATTAGTGGAATGAAATGGAGTTGAATGAAATGAAGTGGTATGGAATGGAAATGAGATGGAGTGAAATGAAAATGAGATGAAGTGGAATGAAAAATGAGAAAGAGATTTTTTATTTTTTTTTTGGAAAATATAGGGCGTCAGGAGTTCCTGATTTTCGCCCTGTATTTTCTATATAAGACTGCCAATCAGTGATTGGTTTTCAGGGTTATACATTTTTTTTTTTTTGAATAATAGAAAAGAACAAAAACTAGGCTAGTAGAGAAGAAGAATTCTTCTTCACCAGCCTTATTGCAGAACTATCTTGAAAGATTTTGACAAATTCCTCTTTTGAGAGTGGCTTATGGTAGATCTTTAATCGGTGGCCATTCACAATAAGAGGGGTTTGATGTTCATCAATGGTTTTGATTCTTACTGCTCCATTGCTAAAGACTTTGTCAATCTCATATGGCCCAAACCAATGAGTCTGAAATTTGCCTTTGAAGTCTTTAAACTTGAAATCAAATAGCAATGCCCAGTCTCCTTCTTGAAACTTTTTTCCTTTGATGTATTTGTCATGCCACTTAGCTCTTTGATATTGAACTAGATCAGTTCTCAGGGTTGCCTCTTGTCTGATCTCATCTAGCTCATTCAACTGCTCCATTCTATGTTTTTGGGCTTTTGATAAATTCATCCCCAACTCAAATGCCAGCTTGAAGGTTTTGACTTGGAACTCAATGGGGAACAGGACTTTTTTCCCATAAACAAGTTCATAGGGAGAATGTCCTGTTGTATTTCTCCATGTAGTTTTGTAGGCCCACAAGGCTTTAGGAAGCCTTTCTGCCCAATCTCTTCTGTGTAGATGAACAGTTTTGGTGATGATACTTTCGAGAACTTTGTTTGTAGACTCCACTTGACCATTTGCCTGCGGATGGTAAGGAGTAGATCTTCTGTGCCTGATTTTGTATTCTTTTGCTTAGATGGCGGATTAATAGGTCCAATGAAATCTAAAGCCCATTTTTCGAAGGGTTTGATGAGTACCTATGGTTGCAATGGCATTTCATTTGAAAGGGTCGGTTTCCCTACTCTTTGGCAGCTGTCGCACCTTTTGACATATTGTTTTGCATCTTTAAAGAGAGAAGGCCAAAAATATGCCAAAGAGAGGATTTTATAGGTTGTCCTTTTGTCAGCAAAGTGTCCGCCACATGGTTCATCATGACATGCCTTGAGGATGTCAGGCATTTCATCTTCCCTAACACATCTCCTGATCACAAGATCTGGCCCTGTTCTAAACAATTCGTTAGAAATCCATGAATATTTTGAACTCTCCTGAATAATCTTTCTTCTTTCACTAAGAAATAGGTGTGGAGGTAGTTTCCCTGTAACCAAATAGTTAGCAATATCTGCATACCAAGGAGCCTTAGTAGTTACTGCAAATAAATATTCATCAGGAAACTTATCCTCTACAGGAGAATCTTCTTTAGTATTCTGAATCCTAGACAAGAAATCAGCAACTGTATTTTGTTTCCCTGGTCTATCCAACACAGTAATATTGAATTCCTGTAAAAATAGTAGCCATCTTGTAACTCTGTCATTAGTAACAGGTTTGTTCATTAGATATCTAATCGCAGAATGATCAATATGAATAAAAGTTTCATAGCCTGTTATATAATGTCTGAACTTATTGATTGCATGAACAACAGCTAAGAACTCTTTTTCAGTCACAGTATCGTTCAACTCAATAGGAGTCAAATTTTTACTGGTATAGTAAATGGCATAAGGGACAAAATCTTTTTGACCCAACACAGCTCCTAGAGCTGTATCTGAAGCATCTATAGAAATATGGAAAGGAAGTTTCCAATTTGGTCCTCTCAAGATAGGTGCTTCAGATATTCTTGTTTCCAAAGTTTCAAAGGCTGATTGACAATCAGGATCCGATTTGAATTCACAGTCTTTAGTAAGCAGTTTGAAGAGTGGAGATGCTATTTTAGTGAAGTTTTCTATAAATCTTCTATAGTATCCAGTAAATCCTAGAAAACTTCTAACATCTCTTTGACAATTTGGAATAGGCAACTTGGAGATGACTTCAATTTTTTATCTATCAACTTTAATCCCATCTCCTAAAATGTGATGTCCTAAAACAATACCTTCAGTAAACATCATAAAGCATTTTTCATGGCTTAATGAAAGGTTTGTTTCTTTACATCGTACAAGTACTTTTTTCAAATTTTCTAATGCTTCTTCAAACGAGTCACCATAAACTGTAAATTCATCCATATAAAGCTCTACACAATCATGAATTAGATCAGAAAAAATCCCTAGTACTACTCTTTGGAATGTTGCGGGTGCATTACATAACCCAAAAGGAAGCACTCGATAGGCAAAAGTTCCCCATGGACAGGTAAATGTGGTCTTATCTTGATCCTCAGGTGCTTCCTGAATTTGATTATAACCACTAAAACCATCCAGAATTGAAAGGTACTTTTTGCCTGCTAATGTATCTAATACTTGATCGATAAAAGGCAAAGGGAAGTGATCCTTCAAAGTTGTTTTATTCAATTCCCTGTAATCAATGCATACCCTCCATTTACCATTCTTTTTAAGTACTATAACCAAAGGAAAAACCCAACGGCTATCTGAAATTGGATAAATGAAGTTTACATTGAGTAGTTTTTGGAGCTCTACTTTCACTATCTCCCTAAGATTTGGATTCATCCTTCTCTGAGGTTGTCTGATTGGTCTACTGTTTTCTTCAATATAGATATGATGGATGCAAGTCTTAGGATCAATACCTTTCATATCAGTGTACTCCCATGCAAATGTAGTAGAATGTTTTTGCAAGACTTTGTCTAGTTCTTCCTGTTGTGACTTTTCCAAATTTTTGTTGATATTTAATGTTTTTCCTGGAAAAATCTCAATGGTAGAACTACCGAACTCTTCCATAGAGTAAAGAGACATTTGTCTTGATGATAAATATTCAATGTCAGATTCCAACTGAAATTGTGTGGGGTCATATTCTGAAGATGTCTCAAAATTTTCTAATGTGTTCAGAATTTGACTATCCTCACTGATTTCAGAAATGGTAAACACAGGTTGTATAGTGTCCTCATCATCGACCCATTCATTGTCTCTTACTTCTATGATTGTTTTTGCTGGAGGATACAAATTGAATTTCTTTGTCGAATTACCATTAGAAATGTACATATCCCCAGATCTACAACTAATGAAAGCGTCAGCTGTGGCTAGCCAAGGTCTTCCTAAGATAAATGGGTGCCCTCCTAGATTACTCTTGGGAGTCAAAATCATGAAATCTACTGGATATTCCCAAGAATCTAAGGAGACTGAAATATCTTCTAATACACCATCTGGTTTGATTATTGATCTATCTGCAAGTTGCAGTAAAGTAGGTGCAAAGAGGAGATTAGGAAGTTTAAGTTGTTCCATAGTCTGTCTACTCATAATGTTGATAACAGCCCCTAGGTCAATCAAAGTGTTTGGAATTTCTATCCCATTTATATGTGTCTTGACAATTGGACTACCTGGATCTACATACTTCTGCATGGTAATTTTTCCCATCATGATATCTGCAATTTTTTCTACCAGGTGAATTCTTCTTGTATCTTTTGGTTTCCTTCCTGGTCTTTTGAGACTCAACTCCTTTACTGTTTTTGCTAGAATAGGAATCTCTCTAATGGCTTGTAGCAAGGGAATCTTGATACAGACATTCTTTAATTAGTCTAGAAAATCATAGTTAGGCAACAAGATTTGTTTTTCCACTCCTTTATCAATTTGTAATCTTTCAGGGAAAGGAGGTGTGGATGAAGATACAGGTTGCTCAACTATAGGAGTTGTGGGGGTTGACTTTTCTTTCTCTTTTTGAACGTTGAGTTTTCAAGAGATGCTTCCTCAGAACCCTTATTGACTTTAAGAGTGTCCTCCTTAGAGGTATCTTGCTATTGGACATCTATAGAAGGTTTTTCTAAAACTCTACCCAACCTGAGTTGTACATCATTAAGAGGAACAATCATGTAAGTAGGAAATTGTTGTCCTTCTATCATGTAAGTATTATGAGGATTTTTATTGTTAGGATTTGGCAATGGCTGAGATGGTAGTTGATTTGTCTTTTGTTGAAATGGAAGCATGAGTTGAGGATTTGGATTTTGTTGAGAAGGTTGTTGTGGAGGAAATGGCAATGAAAGTTGTGGATTTTGATTTGGAAATTGTGGAGTTTGTTGGCTTTGAAAAGATGGAGGATATTGGTAAAATTGAGCAAATCTCCCATAAGGATTTTGCATCCCTTTTGTCCATGATTGACATGGATTTTGAGGTTGGGGCCAAGGTTGTTGCCAAGGATTCCAATTTGGTGGGGGTTGAAAATTCATAGGATTGTTAAACCCTTGATTTTGTTGCCCCTGCCAAGGTCTTCTTGCAACAAAATAGAGAGATTCTACTGAATTTGGATCTTCTTGAAAGACGGTTTTGAGCCCAGGAATTGAAGGACAATCCTTGGTTTCATGATTCTCTGAGCAAATCATACATGTTTCTACAACTTTTGCATCCAAGGGACATTCCCTTAGAGCATATTTCTTCCTACATTTCGAACAAAAGATGGCTAAAGCATCAGTTTCTGTTTTCTGCTTGTTTTGAATTTTAAGGGTGTCTAGTTGTTCACTAAGGCTCCCTAAGATATCAGTTTTGAATTCATCAAGCATATTGTCAATCTCTGCCTTACTTACTGATCCAGTTGCAGATTTGTTTGCCCTGATAAGAGAAGGATCTCTAGGCCCTTTTCTCGTTTTAGATTTTCCCCTTAAGAGATGGACACACAGTTCTACTATGTCACGAAGTGGAAGTTGGGAAATGTCTCCCTTCCCCATCATGTTTAAAATATCTATCCATTCATCTCTAATGGCTTTCAATAAAAGAGCTTTCAAAGTTTCCTCATCTAGGTTGCTCATCTTTGCTCTTTTTAAGTTGTATTGAAATCTTTCAAGTAAATCCTCCAAGTTTTCATCTTCTTTTTGTACCATTTTAAATACCTCATCCTTGTGATTGGTGGGCATACAATAGTCCAAGTATCTATCCAAAAATGTTTGTTTCATATCATTCCAAGTCCTAATAAATTGGGTGACTAATCCCATAAACCATTTCAAAGCGGCCCCCTTTAATGTTGAAGGAAACAGTTTGAGTTTTTGAGAGTCTTCCATATAGTCATAAGTTCGGCACACTACTTCAAACTCAAACAGAAATGTTTCATTATCCTCACTTCGCAATCCATAAAAGTCGAGGAGGACAGATGGTGAGATGTTTTTCATCGTTGTGTGAGTTTCCTCATCAACTATAGGGAATCCAAACGAATTGTCTCCTTCCCTATTTCTTCCATTATTACCTCCACCTCCACCATTGTTGCCTCCATTATTTCCTCCTCCTCTACCTCTACCTCTACCTCCGAATCCATCTACTACTTCCTTCGTCATGATAGTTTCTTCAGAGTCCTCTGGTTCTTCTACTAATGGCGAATGAGGAGGAATTTCCCCTTCCTCTTCTTCAGGTGATTCTACTTCTTTGATTACAATATGCTCTCTTGTAGAAGTAAAAAAAGGGTCTTCTTCTAGATGAGGTTTGGCAGATAGTGTAGGAGAATCCTCTAATTCAGCGGCTGCTCCTTGAATTCCAGGAATCTTAAGGCTAGGAGTAGATGGTGGTGAATCTTGTCTATACCTTGAAGAAGTTGGAGTTGTGAAAATCGAACTCTTGGCTCTAGCTATAAACCTTCCCCTAGAATCTCTTGCTCTATGCATGTCATTTTTTTATTTTTAAGTTGGGCTAATAATTCTCTTTCTGATCTTCCAGATCACACTAGATGCAAGAAGAAAGCATACTTAAGAAATTATTGAACCAATAACTCTCTTTTCTGATCCTCCAGATCACACTAGGTGCGAGAGGAGAGCATATTTCAAGAAGTTATCAATTTTTCCCTTCTTTTTATTGTTTCTTTTTTTTTAAGAAATTAGCTACCTAGTTACACTTTCCCGGCAACGGCACCAAAATGTTTGGTCAATTTAGAGTGTCCTAAATTGCTACACTAATTTGTCAATCCGGGATTCGTAAGCTAACGAAGTGTGGCACACTATATGTGCAAGATAACCTATCTCTTACTTTTTGTCGTTTTTGGTTTTTTTATTTTGTTTTGGGTTTATCTTCGTTGATTTCCTAATGTAAGATGGAAATTCTAAAAGACAAATATGGATATAAATGTTCAAGGCAATGATGTCCTTTATAATGATTTCCAAAACTTCAAACTTAAAAAGGGGTTTAAAACATGCAATGATAAAATTAATTCCTAAAAGAAAATGAAAATGCAAATGCGCCACTATACTAGTCAAACAAACAGTGAACTATTGATCATGAAACCATTATCCCTGCTGCTGTCTAAATACAAAAGAAACTATACTCAAAGAAATCCAAAAATTGCAAGTAAAGTAAAGCTACAATCAAATTACATCAATTCATATTCTGACCCCTCGCCATTAGTCTCGTTATGGCTTTCGGAGGTAATCATAAACAACTTGAGCAATCTGATATCTAATTTTCAGAAAAGTAAACTAACATCAAATTACACACTCATACTTCAATCCCTCACCATTAGTCTCGTTATGGCTTTCGAAGGTAACTGATAATGACATGAGCAATTTAATATCTAATTTGCGGAAAAATAAACTAATATCAAATTACACACTCATACTTCAATCCCTCACCATTAGTCTCGCTATGGCTTTCGGAGATAACTGATAATGACATGAGTAATTTAATATCTAAGCCAACTAATAAAGCCAATGAACATAACTAAAATAAACAAAACAGAGCTGGAATTAAAAACTAAGAAATGTAAGTCAGCAAAAAGATAAAACGGATTCCATGTCATTAATCATTGTAAAACTATGTGCAAATGCCCGGGCTGCCTACTGTAATCTGGAACAAATACACTGATCAGCGTTAACAGCAATGGAAAGCATGCAAAATTATGGACAAAAATAAAACGTTAGTACCATAAGAAATGCAATATATACAAGTGAATAACTATGGCATAATGAACGTAAAAACACAGCATGAAACTATACAGCAATAAACAAAATCTCGGTGTGTGCAGGGGCCCTCTGCACAACCTCGGGCAACGGCTATCAACCACGAATTATGCTCAGAAACAGAGTCTTCTCATATATTCAGAATGCAGTCATGACGACAAAACAATGTCACAATACAGTGGGCTCGTTAACAGTCAACAATACATTCAAAAAGACTAACTATGATGTGTATGGAGACGCATTATTTATAACAGAAAGCTACATAACTGATTTCCTAAAAACTGCGGTGACAGAGGACACGTGAACGACAACGTCCACAGATCTAGCAATCTAATGAAAGTGGCTTGTTGGATTTACATCGTGGGCAGCCTAGATGATGCAATCTAATGAAAGTGGCTTGTTGGATTTACATCGTGGGCAGCCTACAGGTGTCAGCGTGCCTCCAGAAGTCTAGAAACGGTCACGGAAATCTTTCACGTGCCTGGAAACAGAGTCCTGTTACTGTGGGATTCTTCCGTTGACCACCGCTTGACCACCGTTGACTATGGCCTCTTCTGACGAATCCAGCTAGACCAATGGGACACGAACCATGTCCACATCATTTCCAACTTGCCCATGTGGCTCAATTTGCCTGAAGACACCTGCAATATAGACTTTAACAAAAACAATTGCGGAAAGTTGACCCAGCTGCGGAAAGTGACAAGATTCCGCAGCTCATAAGCTAAAATCTAGTTCAAACGGCATCACAAAGACATAGTCAAGAAACCACTTTAATTGCTCTTTTATAATTAATATGCAATGATATTGACAGCATAGGAGGTTCAGGTAAATGGAAAGAAGCTAGAAAAAGGTGTAGGAAAGATGCAAGTTTGGGACTCAACACCTCTAACAGTCCCCTTTGCTACTCCCAAGATTTCCAACCAAGGTCTTCAACACAATGATTTCTCTCATCGAATTTACTGTTCATAATCTTCATCAAGTTCACACCCCTTTCTCCATCCAAGTGACTGTACTATTATCAACACAGTTCTAACATACGCTGCCTTGCTGGACAGACTTCAACGTATACCCTTCAGCACTCTTCTCCATGTCATACAAGCCACTTTCACAGCTTCCTCATCTTCCTGAAGCTTGATGTTGTTGTTGTCCAAATCTGAGGTCATATTAGCCATCTTTTAGCTAAGGAAAGACTCCTCCATGGTTGTGGCTGGGGCATGCTTGAATAGTCTTCTTTTTTACCGCGTTAAGGGCTCCCCTTTCCAGCGTATACTTGCTGCATAGAACTCTCATTGACTGCCTTTGAGGACTGCAGTTAGGGCAGCATAAAGGCCTCTTGAGATAGCGTAATAGAGGACTGCGTCTAGGGAGATAAGGCCTCCTACAAGAGTCTTCTTAAATTGTGGATGTAGGGCAACATCTTAGTGCGGAATAAGGCCAGCAGTTAGGGCGTATATGGACTGTGACTAGGGCACGAACAGAACTGTGGCTAGGGCTCTTTTGATCAGCGTATAGGTCTCTTCTTAGGGTTGCATATAGGTGCCTTTTAGGACAGCGGATAGGGTTTCTTTTAGACCAGCAATTAGATCTTTCCTTGTTGTGTTATGTACGCTTCCTTCACCATTCTAGATCTCCCTTTCTTTCTGCGTCTAGGGCTTCTTCATTAGGGCAATGTAGATCTCTATTAGGGCAGCGTAGATCCTTTCTCCATCAGGGTAGCATTATCCCTTAGGATCTCTCCTCCTACTAAAACCCAAAGACAAGTAGAGAGGAAGAGATCCCAAGTGAGTGTGTAGAAATGAATTGAAGGCCACCTCTATTTATACTAAAATGTTGAGCACGTTGGGGTTTGTTTGGTTGTTGGCCGACCTTGACGAATTGTCCAATAACACAAACAAATTCATATCTCCATGAATACTCATCGAAATCGGATGATCTCTAGATCAATCCTACACCTCTCGATGAAAGGGATCCAAGAAAAATATTAGCTGCCATTAATAAGATGACCCACATGGCGTTTGGCCCTAGTTTCCAATTTTAACAGATAATGAGGGAAAAGCTCAACATCTGGTACCTAGCATCTATCAAAATCAAGTTGTGCTCATCTTGGGATTTGGAAGGTAGTAATAGAAGAAGATGAAGATAACCTGAAGGTCTAGAAGGGAGATCACTTTCGTGAAGAATTTAAAATCGAGAGGAAAGTGATGTACATGATGGATGACCAGAATCTATCATGAGAAGATGGCTCCATGATCCGTGTACCGTGAAGGGAAGCATGCTTTGTACAATAGGATGTGAGGGGAAGAGGGAACCATGTCAGCTATAAAGAACTGATAATTGGAGTTGTTATGAAAGACAAGGTAGAGGACTTGTGACAATGACTTTGAAGTTGGAATCTCCTCTAGGTTTGAGAGGGAGTAAAAGGAGTCTCCTTGAATAGGCGCAAGATCTATTCTTTGATTACAAACAGAATAAGGATGTCTTCTCTAACTAAGAGGGAGTATTGTTGGACATTGGTTCTCCCTATCTCATGTACTAGACCAGGACTAACTGTCGTAAATCTAGTGCATGCATCATGGATAGGGAGAATGATGACTTGTTTGGTTCTCCTTGTGTCAGGGACTTTGATGAAGTAGGATCTATTAAGTAGGTCAAGTAAATGAATATGGATAAGAAGGAGAATGTTGGATAGGTTAAGCATATGAACAGACATTATTGAGTCTTGTAATGTGATGGATTAGGATGACGATCCTAAGTTACATGGATAAGAACCGCCTGGTGGTAGGATTACTCTAGTATCCTAAATGGAGTATATACCATGATGAGGCAATTTGGTGTCCTATGGAATGCCACCTAGCATTCTGCTTTGATCTTGTGAGAGATAGAATGTACCTATCAAGGCCTTGGGTAATGTGAAAATGTTGGCTATGATGAGTGATGCTTATCAATCTGGATCCCTTCTTATGAAAATATTTCAATTTGAAATGGACCTATTGAGTCATATGAATACCTCCCTAGTTAAGAGGGAGTGTTGGAAAAGTAACTAGGTTTCGTATTCATAAATGTCTTTAAGTCATTATGAATATATGATGTAAAGAAGAAAAGAAAATTAGTTATCTATTTATGAAGCATGGGTTTCATGCTTGATAGGTCAAGATATCCATTGCATGCCTTTAGGTTTGTCATAAGTCAAAATCATTTTTGGTATATTGTTGAGTCGGCGTCTAGCTACAAGTCAACTAAAAGAAAAGACATAAAAAAAACTCTACAAAGTCAACCTTAAATAGACTCTACAAGTTGGCATACAAACCTTTGCACATGTCGACCTAATCTTGATCATGTCGGCTCCTTAAACATGTCTACTCATCACACAAATCTAAAATATATTGGAGCCTACTCGGATCCTTTTGGGAACATAATATCTGCAGTTAAGTTAAGCAAGTAGAAGAAAACGAAGAACAAAAAGAATAAGAAGATCAAATACAAGAAGTCTCTCCTAATCTTAAAGTCTGATTAGTTCGAGATTACAGTCAGGTTATAGGTCCGAAGGTGCAGACAAGATAACAAGTCCGAAGGTACAATGAAGATAACAAGTCCAAAAGTGCAGTCAAGGTTACAAATCCGAAGGTGCAGTCAAGGTTACAGATCCGAAGGTGCAGTCAAGTTGCAAGGTCTGAGGTGGTCTGAAAAAGGTTACAGATAGATCACAAGGGTCCAAGAGCTTCTAGAGCACAAACAATATGAATTTTGCAATTAACAGATATAAACCTTATATATATATATATATATACACACACAAAGGGCCCCTGGCTTATATACGGCCTTGGGTGCCTTTTCGTGAAAGGGCATGATCTTCTAATCGTGCCCTTTCCCTAATTTAACTATAATTTACAAATTACAACTTTTACATAACATTGTTTTCTTCTTGGATGTTTTGTCTTCAAAGCATACATACCGATAGGTGTTGTTGACGAAATGCTTTTGTCTCCCAAAAGGCTTCTTCTTCTTAAAGATACTCCCATTTGATAAGGTACTCTTTTATTACTCGTGATCGCAATTTCTTTTCCCTAGTAGTGATGATTCCTTATGGTTCTAAACTGATCTTCCCTTCATCATCTAATGTCGAGGGTGTTGTCTGTGTTGCTTGGTGTTTGCCAAGTGTTTTTTTAAGGCAAGATACATGGAAGACGTTGTGAACATGACTTTTATTAGAAAGGTTTAAGTTGTAGGCTACTTGGCTGATTTTTTTGTTAATCTGGTACGTCCATAGAACTTTGGTGCTAATTTGTTTTTTCCTTTCTGTTTTAAGGACAATTGCTTGTAGGCTTGCAGTTTAACATATACCCATTCTCAAACCTCGAATTCTCTCTCTATTATGTTTCGGTCAGACTGTTGCTTCATACAATTTTTTGCAATATTTAGATTTTCCTTTAGTGCTTGGAAGACTTTTTGGGTTTCTTCTACTGATTTTAACTATTGGAAGTTTTGCATCAATAACGGCAAAATTCTTCCATTTAGGAGGCTCATAATCATACAGAGCTTGAAATGGAGTCATTTTCGTTGAAGTGTGATAAGTGGAATTGTGCCACCACTCAGTAAGGTGTAACCATTGAGCCCATTTATTTTGTTAGTTTGTCGCATAACAACAAAGATAAGCTTCTAAACATTTATTGACAACTTTTGTTTGACTGTTTGTCTGAGGGTGGTATGTTGAACTCATGTTGTGGTATGTTCTGATATGTTTGAAAAATTCCTTCCAAAAATTCCTGTTAAATTTGGCGTCTTTATCGTTGACAATGATCTTGGGAAACCCATGTAGTTTGTAGACATTCTTGCAAAATATCTCCGCAATTTGTTTTGTTGAATCTAATTTCTTCATTCGTATGAAGTGTGCATACTTGGTGAGTCTATCGACTATTACGGGGATTTGTCTTTTCCATCTGACACATGTAGCCCTTAGATAAAGTCCATTGATATTTCTTCCCACTTTTGGTTTGGAATATTTAAGGGATGGAGCAGATCGGGTGTCATAATGTTCTCATTCTTATTTCTCTGGCATTGATCACACTCCGCTACATATCTTTGAATTTCATTATTCATCCATTTCCAAAAAAATGTTTGGCATGCATTATAGTAGGTTTTAAAGAGCCCTACATGTCTTGTTGATAGTGAATCATGGGACTCCTTAAGAACCTTGGACTTAAATTTGGAATTTAGGCTTAGGTAAATCCTTCTTTTATACCAAAGAATATCATTTTTCCATTTGAATTTTGAATTCTAAGCAAGATTATTGATTATAGCACGTGTTTCTAGATCTTTTGCATACTCACTTCAAATTTCATTAAGCCATTCTAGGACTACAACCGAGATTGCAAGTGATGATGACTCTTCATCTTTTCTGTACAGAGCATCTACTACTACGTTGTCCTTCCCCTTTTTATCTAATATTTCAACGTCAAAGGCAGCGATTTTTTCAATCCACTTTTGTTGTTCTATAGAAAATGTTTTTTGTTGGAGGAGGTGTTGAAGACTATTATGGTATGTTTGTATTTGAAACTTACTTCCCAAGATATATTGTCTCCACTTGGCTAGGGTATGCATAATGGAGAGCATTTCCTTATTGTATGTAGACTTAGGCATTCCTGCTTATTGAGCTTCCTACTTTCAAATGTTATTGGATGGCCTCCTGCATCAACATTGCTTCAATTCCAAAACCTGAAGCATCACATTCAATTACAAATGGCTTTGAAAAGTATGGAGTTGCTAATACAAGTGCAGTAGACATAATTTCCTTTAGCTTTTCAAAACACTTTTTTGCATCATCATCCTATCGAAATGAGTTCTTCTTTAGAAGGTTTGTTAAGGGTGCGACTACATGAGCATAGTTTCGAATAAACCTTAAATAGAATTTGGTCAACCCTAAGAATCCTCTTAATTTGGTGTCGCTAGTCAGTTTGGGCCATTCTTTTATAGCTTTGAGCTTATTAAGATCTACTTTTACTCCTTCCTTGGATATTATGTGTCTGAGGTACTCTACTTCTTCCTTCCCAAAGGTGCATTTGGACATCTTTGCATAAAACTGATGTTCTTCTAATATAGTGAGGACATGCTCCAGATGTTGTAGATGCTCATTCCACATTTTACTATAGATTAGAATGTCATCAAAGAACACTAGCACAGATTTCCGTAGATATGGACGAAATACCTCATTCATGGTAGCATGGAAGGTTGTAGGAGCATTAATTAAGCCAAAGGCATTACCTTAAACTCATAATGACTTTCATGTGTTCAAAAGCAGTTTTTTCTATGTCCTCTAACCTTATTTTGATTAGGTAGTATCCAGATCTCAAGTCAAATTTTGAAAAGAACGTAGCTCCATGAAGTTCATCTAGCATTTCATCTATAAAAGGAATCATAAACTTGTTCTTAATCGTTATTTTCTTCAACTCTCGATAATCTATGCATAGTCTAAATTATCCATCCTTCTTTCAGACTAGAACCACCGGAGCAGCGTAAGGGCTTCTACTTTTTGTGATGATTCCACACTTCAAAAGATCCTAGACTAATCTTTCAATTTTAGTTTTTCGATGATGTGGATATCCATATAGCTTGATGTTAACAAAATTTGACCTCGATATGACTTCGATTATGTTCTCAATTTCTCTTTCAGGACGCATCTTCATAAGAAGATCTTGGAACACCATTTTGTGTTTTTGAATCAGTTTTTGAACTTCAGGTGGTTCTTCGTCAACCAATTTTGAAGCCAACATTTCCATTTGATGACATTGTACTACATACATTGGTGCTCCTTATCACATCAGCTTTATCATCTGGTAGGATGATACAATTTTACTTTGAGGGGGTTGAAAACCATATAACTTGTATTTTTCCCCTCCCATCTAAACTTCATAAATTACTTTTGATAGTTGGCGGAGTAAGTGCCTAGGGTTTGTAGCCATTGGATACCTAGGACCACATCCACTCCTAGTGGTACAGTGTAGAACTGAGATTCTATATTGTAGTCTTGAATCTGCAATTTGACCTTATGGCATTTCCCTACTTTTTCGACTTTCTTTCCATCAGCAACCGTCACTTTCATATTAAGCATTGGATATGTGAAGATGTTGAACCCTTTCGCAATATTTGCGTCCAAAAAGTTATGAGTTTTGTCGGCATCTATCATAACCATTACGTTGCTCTTTTTGATATGTACTTTTAACTTTAATGTTTGGAGCTGAGATATACCTGTCATGGCTGATAATGACATTTGAGGAGTATTCTCGCTATCTGGTTTTGGAGAAAATTGCGGAGAATCTTTAGCTTCTTCCATGTATGATTCTTCACTACCTGAATCATAGTTTGTTTCACATGTATACAGGTTCTTGGTCTCTTTTTCTTTAACACATTTATGTTTAGAATCCTATTTTTCGCCACAATGTTTGCACTTACCCTCTTTTATTCTTTGCACTTCAAAATTAGTTTTTCCTCCTTCACATAGTTGTGGTGGAACTTTGTATTCTCCATGTTAGAAGTTTGGGGAAATCTACGTCTCAAATATACTCTCTCAACTTTTGGTAGTTGTATTCTTTTGAGCTTCTTTTCGACGGCTTTTGCTTTCCGTCTTGCTTCTTCTATAGAGATGATGTCATGGAGCTTAAGCTCATCCTGGAGATGTGGTTTAAGTCATGTGATGTATGCTTGAATAAGACGAGTCTATGATAACCCAGGTACTCATGTAGCTAGAGTTTCCCATTCTCTAGTATATTCATCCACATCTCCTTTTTGTTGTAGTCTGGTGAGTGTCGAGGAGAACTCTTCTTCTTTAACACCTTGGAACCTCTTAAATCCTCCAACAGATAGCATGTGTCATTTTCTTCCACCACATATACCAATCATATACTTCGCCTTCCATTTGCATGGATGCATGCTTGATATTTTCATCGTCATTGTCAATACCGTAAATCTCGAAATATTCTTCTGCTTTATTGAACCAGGAAACAATGTATTTCTCGTTACGTCAAATTTGGAAAGCTCAAGTTTTGTTCTTCGTTGATATGTAGCAATTGCTAGGGTGAAGAAGAGGTATTGATTCGGGAGTTGCATATTTGGGTATTGATTCGCGATCTGCATATTTTGAAAATTCATGTTACTATTTTGTGGATTGGAAGATGCGTTTAGAGATTCAGGGGTATGATCATGATGTGAGTCTGTTGAATTTGATGTATTTGAAGGATCTTAGCGTTGAGTAGCTTCATTATTTTTGGGTAGTTGATCAATTGTAATTTTCAACTTTTCACAAATAAGGTTCAGTGTCGCCATTGCTTCACTATGATTCCGATCAACCTTATTTGTAAGGATTGTGTGTTCTACTCTTAATTCATTATGATTTTGCTCGAACTTATTCTTTATACTCCTCGTTGTGCCCTGAGCTCCTTAATTTCTTCAGCATGTTCAGTGACCTTATTCTCAAGATCTATCATTTTTTTGTTCAAATTGTTCATTGTCATTGATGATGTCATTGGTTGAGTACGTGGTGGTGTATATCCAGCTTAACTCGCCTTCTTAACTTGAACTTAAATTTCTTTTTCTGACATTATATATATATATATATATATAAACAATATATTAAATTATATAATTATATTAATAATATATCTATATAACTATATGTTAATATGGTGAACTATTAAAATATATTTTAATTAAAATGAAACTACGAATGGATGAGACGAACGGGATGAAGCAACGAATGGCCACGTCGAACAAGACAATGGAGTCAACAGTTCAGGTGGTTGTCGGAAGAGGTGTGACGGTCAACATTAGAGTGGGAATGTGGGTCGCGAACGTGTAGATAAATGGTTGGACGGAGGATATGATTCGGCAGACAGGGTGGTCAGGGGATAGAAACAACAGGGACAGGATTGTGGTTGGGGTTGACTGTCAAACGAAGCAACGGGAATAGGATGACGGCCAGAGTTACAATAGTGGCCAACAGAGTTATAGCAATCGAAAGGTCACGACTGGGGAAGCAATGTGGGTCGAAAAGGCGTGACTGGGATGCGAGTTGTTTGATCGGGGATGTCTGGGTGGCGGAAATAGACAGAGATGTTGTCAGTCAAGGAACAGAGTGTGGGGAACATGCACAAGGAACACAATGTAAAGACAGGAAAAAAAATGGCGTGATATAGACATATTTGGGCACTGCAACCCCAATCTCATATGTCCATAAACCAAGGGCTTCTAGGCCCCTAAAAGTGTTGTTTCATACCCTAAAGGAACAAGGTCAGCTGATTACATCATCTCCCAGAAGTTCTCCCTCAAAAACTACTCAGAACTGGTCAAAACTAGACCATCTCACCTGCTCCATGGTCAGGGTGCGATGCATCTCACCTATTGCACACGGGGGGTGCGATGCATACTAAAAAGCCCTTCTATAGGGTGCGATGGGCGAGAGTAGACAAATCGCAGAGGCAGTTTGCTAGGTGGAAACCCAGAGAATCTTTTAGAAACTGCTCAGATGACACTTGCCTCTCTGAATTCGCCTAGGGATGAGTAAAAGATCATGAAATCTCCAAGTGGAACCAAGAACTATCAGAGAAATGACACTAATCAAAATCCCAGAAGCTGACTCACCCACCTG